>JANHFL010003145.1:47804-73868 GCA_032468155.1 Oxyrhabdium leporinum | reverse complement strand
ACAGCATAGAGTGTGGTCATATAACAGTGAATGAGCTCTTTGTGAGATGACCGCAATTCTTGGAACAGATGTGGAGTTTAACAATATGATATCTACAAATATTGGGCCATTGGTTGGTGTTCATAAAATGTGAGCTGAAAATCATTGAAAATATGCATACTTTACCGTGGGAATGAAAATCTCTAGAAAACAAACAATGAACCGGGCTCTGTTTTTAGCAAGGTAGGCCAGCAATTGATGCCACTAGGGATTATGCCAGACCTTGTCACGAGATTCAGAAGAAAAGTGCATGTAATTTACAATTATGGATTACAGGCATCCTTTCCTTCCATTCTAAGTTACTCAACAGCTCACAATCATTACACAAGTATGTACATGGTAGGAAGCACAGGATTGGCTGCTAATCTCTTTTAGGGACATGTAAACAAGTAGGAATAGCAATAGCAATAGCACTTAGACTTATATACTGCTTTACAATGCTTTACAGCCCTCTCTAAGTGATTTACAGAGTCAGCATGTTGCCCCCAACAATTTGGGTCCTCATTTTAGCCATCTTGGAAGGATGGAAGGCTGCGTCAACCTTGAGCCTGGTGAGATTTGAACTGCCAAATTGCAGGCAGCAGTCAGTCAGCAGAAGTAGCCTGCAGTATTGCACTCTAACCACTGTGTCACCAATAAGGGCTCAGAACAGTCTGAATCCTTCCCCCATAGAAAAGCAATGGGAGAATTTGGGGCAATTATTTTTCTATGCAATCCCCAGCCTGATGTCAGGGTTTCACGTAACATACCCATCACAAACAAAACTCTGGAGCAGCTAGATTCCTCAAAGAATAATTTTATTGGGTATGTCATATTGGCACAGGCTAGTGAAAACTGACTCTGACTATTCCCGTGGTTTTCACCTAATTAAAAGTAAAAGTTTTTCACTTTCTCAAAACAGTCACATGGTCCAATCAGGATACTGTCCAGTTGCTAGGTGACTCCAGTCCCCTTCTTCCAAGCACCTGAAGGAATGTCCTTGGCTCCCAAGAGAAAGTATTTTGTTTTGACTACAAGACCCCAACTAATTATATTCCCCCTTCCCTGTCCCTCTTGTATCAGCACTGAAGTCTCAAAATGGCCTCAGTCCAGCTTCAGGGTTGACAACTGACACATTTTCACATTCAACCTTTTTTATTGTTGCTGTTCCCTCACAACAAATTTGGACCTTTTCTGTTCAGTGTTTGAAGTTTGGTAGACAGACAGATGGATGGACAAAGGCTGATCACTTTTCATATATTTTTTCCAGTTTCTATTGAAATTGAAAGAAAAAAAAGAGCATGAAATGAGATGTGCTCATCACATCAAAAAGTTCTTTAAACCAGCATTTTGTTTTTACAGTGGTAGGCTAAATGCTTCTGGTCATCCTCTAAGAACAACCTGATAGCCATAGAATATTCCTGTTCCTCAAAGCTGATTGCAAGAGATCTGATACAAATGGATGGAGGAATCACTCCATTTCATATTCATGCATGTTTTTCCAATTTATGGTATCTTCTCACTACATCGTAAGTGCATCTTCATCCTAATTACAGAGGGGGAATTTCAATGAAATATTAGAGTGGATTTGATATAATTCATATAAATAGGAATTCATGGACTGGACCTAAGCAACAACTACAGTGTACTTCCCATGTCTGCATAATTTTTTCCCATTTATTGATATAAGGACATATTTAGGACAACAATTCTTTCTTTCCTGTGGGCAGTGGACTGAATCCAGAAGTTATTTTGTGTGCAGATCTATGTTGTTTGTTCATACCATCTGGAAACTCTGCTGAACCCCTTAGGATTCATCATGATGTTATTTGAATGCTTTTCCAACAATTAAATTACGACAATCTAGATTTGAAAGCGGCTTGGAGGCAAAGCTTTATAATTAACAAGATAGATGAACAATGACTTGCTGAACCTTATTTTCGATGGATAATAAAAGTAGTGGGTAGTGAGTAATAAAAAAGTGACTCAAATCCATAAATCTGGCTTTTGTTACTGATTTCAGAACATTCCCTCTGAATTAATTGTAATGACAGCCTCATAAATGCTGCCGGTACCCATATGATATTGTTCTGCAGAATGATATTGATAAGTTATATGCGCCCATATTAGAAATGTTCATAATGCAATTATTTTTATAGTATTTCAAGCAGTGAAGTCACAGTAGTAGCAATGGTGTGGCAAAGAAACCATACTCTCAGGGAACAACAAAAGACCAAGAAAATTAAGCAAAGCAGTGATTGGTTATTCAGAGCAGTACCCATCTAGCTAAATGTATGCTACAGAAAATTCTCAAGATCAACATTTCAGTGGGAAGTTTGACTCAATCTCCAATCCATTCCCAAATGTAGTAAATTCCATTTTGTTTTTACACAATTGTTTCAATGCCAGCGTTGACCAAATTCTTAAAAGGCATGGTGATACATGCTTTTAGAGATAGCTAGGTAGTATAAGTAGAGGAGAGAGGTATGATAAGCACAGTCTTTGACATGGTCCATCCTATGCTTAAAGCCGTGGTTAATATATCCATTATTTAAGGAATTAAATCCAGAGGCTGAATTTGCCTAACCACCTCACAAACCAGATAGAAACATTTCAGTTTAGCTGACATACAGATACAAAAACTGTCTGCTCACAACTTCAGCGTGTTCAGTGTGCTTTGTGCTCAGTCAATATTAGCCATGCACATGTTGTAAAGCAGCTGTTGTGTGTGCAGGAAACACTGTCATTCCCTTGAAGCATTGAAGTGTACTTGCTAGCTCTTCATTCCACTGCAGTCGTCAGCTCCGCTTTTTTTCTTTATTTCTTCCCCAAAATAATCCCCCCAGTGAATTATTAATGTAAGGAATAAAAGAGGAACACCTTTGATTTTGAATGGCTTTTCCTTTTAGTCTAGGAATTTAAAAACAAAAACCAAGCCAATTAGATCCGGCCCATGGGGTGTTTAGATCTGGCCCGTGGGGCCACCCTGGAAACAGTGAAGGACCGGCCCGTGGTGCCTCTGCCAGAGAAATGGAGCTCTGGAGGGCCGTGTGTGGCCCTCCCGAGCTCCATTTTCATTGGCAGAGGGTTGCAGGAGGCCATCACAGCTGAAAACAGAGCTTGGGAGCCTGTTTTCACTGGCAGAGTGCTTGGGCCACCACCAGTGCTCCAACACAAGTGACGTAGAGCTGGCCACGCTCAACCTGACCACACACACACACACCGCCGCCCCCCCAAGATCAAATACAACCCTGATGCAGCCCTCAATGAAATCGAGTTTGACACCCCTGAGTTACAGAGAGGATTCAACGTATTCATTTTGTATGAGGATGACATGAGGGATTAGGATTTGAACCAGAGACCTTTTAGACTACAGCTGTTGCTCAGCTCATGAATGTGGCAATCAGGATGGAGATTTAAAAGGGGTAATGCTTTTATTGCCTGCAGAGGAACATCATCTTGTGTTTTATTTTCACTTCTCCCACCCTTGTAGACAGCACCACGGCCAGATGGCGGAACCACCATTACCAGATATGCATTCATTTCCTCCCCTCTCATTTTTGGTAAGGCGTGACTCATGTCCCTATGAGAGTCAAGCCTTCATATATGACCGTGATTGCTTTCTGTTTGGGATCCATTTCTCTTGGCTTCCTATGGAAAGGCAACAATCTGGTGAGAAGGACCATATGGTTGTACAAGACCTTCAAAGGCCAGTAATAATGCATAAAATATGAAATTTTAATGTGACCAAAAATGATGACCATTTTCCGATATTTTGGCACCTGAAGGTATCCTAGTTTTGCACATTAATTTGAGAAGTGTTTTAGAACTGAAATTTGCAACAACACAGACACTTTGTTTTTTCCAAAAAAAGGAATCACATTTATTGTGATTATTTATAACATGAAATATTGTTGTCCCAATTATAATAGACTGGGACAGTCATTACAAGAGTTACAATGGAACCAAAATGCAACAAACATGATCTAGGATTAGCCATGTTTCACATCGTCAGGTCCTAGTGAGGCCTGGCTAAATCTAGATCTTACATTTTTGGGAAGTACGTTCCTCTTCTGTGTGCATTCTTGTGCATTCTTACTCGGATGCACCAAACAAATAAAAGCAAATAACTTATTGAATTGAATTCAAATTGCTCATATTTATTTTGAGTGGGTTTCCTGCCCCACGCAAGATCACTATGCCAGAAATGGCATCGCATGACAAGACTTTCCCAAACTTACAAAGATTTTAGCCATCTTTCATTTAATGCAGTTTAGTTTCATTTGGGAAACTTAATAAGGGCTTGTCATCAGGGCTGGCCTATGATCCATTTGCCATCAGCAAACTGCATTTACTTATAAAGAGCAAGAGAGGGAGGGAGGGAGGAAGAGGGGGGGACCCCCAACAATTGACATAGTTTTCTGAAGGGGGTTATATATTCAATGGATGTTGTGGACATCATCATTAGTTCGCTACAAACAGGTATTATGGAATTACACGACTAAGCAAATAGCTAAGTTTCTTATTCTGTATCTCCCATTTTAAGTATCTTAAAGTGCTTTGTATTACGCCATCTTATTGTGAACTTCCATGACTTTGCAAATGACACCAATTTTGTGGAAAAGAAACAAGAAGATGTGTACGTTGATGTTACATCACAACTTTTAGTTAATTATTACCAAGAGAGAAGATACACCTCCTGTAATGTCCCCTTTTAGTCACTCTGTAAACTGTAAAACATGCTAAAACTATCCATCAGATACTAAAATCCTCCACGTGATCAGTTTACACTTAGTCCTATCTTATACGGTTTTCATAGCATCACATATTAATAAAAAGAAAAGAAATGATGTCATCATGTATAAATGAGCATGACACATGAATCTATATAATCATTGACTTTAATTATACATCTGTGGTTATGTCTATAGACATATCTATTTCTGTGTGGAACAATAACTGGAACGATATTATATTTGCAATAACATTGGAAAGCTACAGTCATTCATGGCTTTTTTTTTCTGGCTTATCTTCATGGAGTGAACAACAAAACATCCCTGGGTATGTTCCCTTCCACACATTGAGCTACACAGATCTCGCATGTCAATTCCTACATACAATTGCCACTTTCTGGATATTTGTGTTGTTTGTGAAGTTGGCCTTTAATAATAAAAGCTGTACTAGGAGGCAGAGTCCAAAATCCAATAAACATGATCTAGTTATTTGGAATTGGCCCATAGTCTGCTTAGTGAAGTTGTACAAAAAAAGCACAGCAAAAGCTTCTAGGGTTCCAGAAAAGGACAGGAGGCATTAAAAACAGTATTAAGAAGTGAATGAACATTGCAGGAGACCAAAAGGTTTTGTATTGCTGCTTCAAAGGCTTTCCTAGAATGGCTCCACTTGTAAGAGCGAACACAGCCATTTTGCTTAGTTGGCTTAGTCCTGCAAAAGTGGTTGTACTTTGATGGATACTCTCAACAAAGCAAAGGGTTTGAAGCAGCCACACATTATTGTATTTATTGATAGTCCTTTGAGTAGCCCTCCAAATATTTGGAGAAGCCTAAGCAACATGTATCTAACTTCATACTAACTTGAAACATTAACCACATCCAGTTAGGGAGCTCCACTGTTCCCTGCTTAACGACCTGGGCTTGTCTGATGAATAACATGGAGAACATATTTATATTACATATTTTATTTAATGGTACATATTGTATTTATTTTTATCTATTTTATTGTAAGCCTAGACTCACATGTGAAAAGACCAGTAACATTAGCCAAATAAATAAATAAAATTACTAAGCCTTATTGGTATTAGAGATTATTACTGTCATTGTTAATTGTCATATTTTTGTACATCACTCACCCAGATTTCACTGTTGAAGTTGGGCGAGTACATGGATTTTAATAAATAAATAAGAACTATGAAAAAATGTGGGTTGCTTCACTCACATGATTTTTCTCAGGCTTTTTTAAAATTGGCCTTTAATTTTACTTTAGTTTATATTGTTTACATTTTTGAATGACCACCATGTTGCTACCTAACTAGTACAATGTTTTCATTTTGTACTTTTTATTTTATTATTTTATTTGTTGATATTTTTGTTTAATTGTTTACATTTCTCAGATTGTATTTTTAATGTGTTTGATTGAGAGATATTTGGCTGCTGGGTGGTTTACAATTTAAATAAACCATTTTTAATAATGATTTGAGAATTACCCTTCCAAAACACAAAACAAAGGGATATACTATCTTGTAATGAATGAAATAGATGTAAGGCTTGTCTATTAAATGACAGCAGCAGGTGAACTGCCTTGTATTTCACACACACCTATGGAAAATCAGTTCAGGTGTGCTGACTTAGGTTCATTAGAAGAAAGGTAAGACTGTGATGGGGAACTAGATCAACAGAACTGGCAAGGTGCAGTCAATGCATGACCAGTGTCTGTAACAGCTATTCTAACAAACAGGAGACATTTACCAAACTTGTTTTTCCAATGTTATCATTATTATAGGTAATCCTTGACTGACCACAGTTCACTTAGTGATTCGTTTGAAGTTACAACAGCACTGAAAAAAGTGACCTATGAGCATTTTTTAAAGTTACGACCATAGCAACATCCCCATGATCACACGATCAAAATTCAGATGCTTTGCAAATGGTTCATATTTATGGTGCTTGCCGTGTCCTGGGGTCATGTGTGATCCCCTTTTGCAACTTTCTGACAAGCAAAGTCAATGGAGAAACTAGATTCACTTAACAACCGTATTACTAATTTAACAACTGCAGTGATTCATTTAACAAATGTGGCAAGGAAAGTTGTAAAATGGGGCAAAACTCACTTAACAAATTTCTCACTTATCATAAATTTTGGGCTCAATTGTGGTCCTACGTTGAGGGCTACCCGTATTTATGTTGCTGTGGGTAGTTATTAGTTTGCAGACATTTAAAACTTTAACTGAATTATCTGAATGCACCTCTCATTTCTCATTACCATTTGATCCAACCAATATGTTCACACACATTTGCAAACTGAGTCTCATCCATCATGAATCAAATGCAGTGGGCTCTGATTTTTGCCAAGATAATTGTTTATTTTGATAAATCCATGTCTTCTTGAATTTCTGTTTAAGTAGGATATGGGTAGTCAAATTGTCTTATCCTGGAGGCTGAGACCAGTTACTAATTCGGCATTCAGTGCCATATATCAGCCAGTCTTACCTAATCTGGCAGCTTTAGCTGTACTGAAATGGCCACTTGGAATTCTGGAAATTATAGTCCAAGTACATCTGAATGGCATCAAGTGAGGGGAAACAAGCTAGACTGTTTTGCTTAAATGGAAGACTACTAAAGACAAAATGTCATATTGCTTAGTAGAACTATTTCAGAATTCCATCTCTAATTTGTAATTTTAGTAGTTTAAGAAAAAAAAGCCTTTGACATATGTCTCTTCTTGGCAAAGAAACAAGTTCTAATACCGATACTCTAGATTTTCTTTAACTTTTTTCATAAACATATTCACAGGTCTACCCCCATGTACTAATTGCTTGCATACTGTTTTTTGTTTTTTTTGCAAAAGCTTTCAGGACACCTTGAATAGTATCAGGTGAGTTAAGTGTTAATTTGTCTCCCAGGTTCCATGTTTTCATTACACAATGACTGCCTGTGACAAAGCTCTCAAAAAGGAGAAGGATCAGTGTCTCCATGTCAAAGTCTTTACTAAGGCAGCAGAATGAACTTAAACTAAGACTAAACCCTCCCCAACAAATAAAACTAATTACTTTACTGAGGACAGGGATCAGCAGGAAATAAATACACTATTGTAATATTATAAATATACTAAAAGATAGCTAACTTTCATCATACTTTCTTGGCTTCAATGTTTATTAACATTGGTGGCAAATGGTTATCTATAGCTTTTCTCTCAACACCTAACCATTTTTTTTCCACTTTGAAAGATTAAGAATTGAACATAAATGATAAGAAATAGTGAACTTTGTTGGCATGCATAGTTCTACAAACACACCAAAGGCAATAGATATGCTGACACCTTATGGTAGATTTCACGGCCAGTAGAAAATCATCAGCCAATCATTACTGCATCAATGGGTGTAAGGTTTGACCAATGGTTAGACCCTTGTGTTTACACACCTCTCAAAACTAACTTCTGGCTTTATACTCTGCTTTTCCTAGCCAGGCCAGCAGAAGACTGGCCCACTATAAGTGGGAGTACTCTCAAAACTTGCTCCAGGCTTTGCTCTAAGTTGGCACAAGCTTTGCTCTAGGTTTTGCTCCTTGCCTTCCCTACGTAATCTCAGTGTGGGTTTATGGAGGCAAAGAAGATTAAGTTTAAGTAAAAAATTGTTGTGACCCTTGCTCGTGTTGCTCACAATCCCACCAGTGACCCATGAGTCACAGTTTGGGATCCTCTTTATTGTATGCTTAATCTCCATCTTGATATTATATTGTATGTACTATGAATATACATCGGATTTAGATGAATTATGAATCCCAAATTGAATTAGGCTTTCACATAGAATCAGGAGTTGCTCAAATTATAGCAAAGCTTCTCCAAAGCAGACTGAATCTGAAGTTGAATCTTTTCAAGCTTTAATAGCGATTCACAGCTTGGAGACAGGGAGAAGAGAAAGAGGCAGATACAGACTGTATGTCTGCAGAAAAGGGGAAAAACCCCATTTGTCTCTAACTATATAATAAAAATTCCAGGATCGGGAAAGTATTTGCCTGCACACACCCTTAATATTTAGTTGTATGCTTTTGCCTCATTATCAACATAAAAGCTTTCATAAGATTGATAAGTTTTGAAACTCCATTCTCTCTTATAACTTGTTGCAAGTTAAATACTAGCAACTTTGGATCATATCAACGCTCTATAGCTGGCGTTATGGCAACCAAATTTAAGACTCATTCTCCACCCTACCTCTTCCATATGTAACAGGTCCTGCAATGCCCATATAGCTCAGGAAACAGTCCCCAGTGTGGAAAGAATTCAGGTTTGCCCAGATGTGGGCTGCTGCCAGTTCAGACAGGTCCGCCCATACCGGTATTCCCGACCACTGGCTGGGCCCACCGCCCACCCCGGTGGTATCCCGTCCTATATATCTCACTCACTGGCTTGCTCACCCCACCCATGTAGCCCAGCTGATTTCCATGCTTCTCCTGTTCTACTCACCGCAGCTACCTAAGATGTGCTGGAAGCTGCGTGCATGAAATTGCTGTGTGTTTGAAGCTGTGTGCTCACATTTTCGGTTCTGCACTAGGCAAACCAGTTGTTAAATTATGTGAAGCCCACCTCTGGGTTTGCCCTTATGCTTTCCATGCAAAATTAATTCAGTTTAGCATAGACAACTGCAGAAGCAAATGACAAAAGTTATGTAAGGGGCAGAGATTCCATCAAGGTATCATAACATAAGTTACTTTGATGAACTCTCAGCTTACTTCAGGTTCTTCTCTGCATTGGATTAGGTCTACTAAGACTTGGAGAATGACTTCCAAATCTACCAAATTAGGATCAGCTGTAGCTTCTACAGTCTAAGATTTGATGGTTCCTTTTATAATACACAATTATGATTAGATAGATGCTGGCCATGAGTTCTGGGATTTGCATTCCCCAAAGGCCTAGAGGAAATCAACATGGAGAAGGCTTACCAAAGGTATACTTCAGTCCAGCAACTCTTCCTAAAGCTACAATTCTAAGCAAATTTCTGAACAATCTTCTCAAGCCAGTAACCTCAAATCTGTACCTCACAGAGGATTAAGATACATGGGGAAGGCTATGCTAGAGAAGCTTACAGCGTATATGTTATCATTTGATGTATGTTGACTTACTGTCAACTCATAGATTCTGTTTAGTATCTTTTACCCAAGGTAAGTCTCTATATGTGACAGCACCTGGTTAATCTTTTCTGAGCTTGGAAATGAAACTGGGCCAAGCCTTGAATCAGGCAGTTGCAGAGAGTACCTGGCTATAGTTTAGACAGAGAAGTTGAAAAAATATTCCAGAAGGAAGACAGTGACAAACTGTTTGCTTATTGTTGCCGAGAAAATTAAAGGGATCTGTTCACTGAGTTTTCAGTCAAACTTAACTTGAAGGAAATTTAGCCAAATCCACCTTTTAGCTATTGTGAAAAGCTACACATTAACGTAAGTAAACAAGCAGAAAATGGTATGGATATATTTCCCATGATCATGAGCTGGCATCTTGAATCATTTTTGTACCAAAGTTTGTCAATACTAGACCAAAAATAGCTAGTCTACTGTAATCAATTGTGATCAGGGAGTCACTAAAAAAGGAACCAAGATATCTCACTAGATTGTGACTATGAAGCTCACATTTTATTCTGTGAATTTGAGACACTTGTAAGTTACCACTATACCTAAGGTCTGAAATGAATCTATGTATGTCTCACTCTAGAATTTGAGTAAAACCCTCATATATTCTGAGATAGTTATCACTTTGATAAATCCAATCTGTTTCTTTGTGCCCTGTATTCTCAGCTTTCTATGTATAAACAGATAATAAAACCACTCTTCTTCTGCATGATTCTTTCTGTCACAGACTTGATATATATATCCAAAGAAAACAGGGAGGAAATGGTTCAGAAAAAGCAATGATGTAACAATGCAATCTTGGAGAGAATATGAAGTGAGAATTCATTATATGGTTTTGCAATGAGCATTCCAGATCCCCTTTCACAGAGTTGATTTAGTCAAGAATGGTGAAAATTTAGCACAAAGAGACAGATGTTGGTTTACTGATGTGCAACATAGCATTTGAAAGAAGTATATAAAGCATGAAAGTGAGAGAAATGGAGGACGGGAAACACAAGATTTTCATGGCAAGAGTTAGAAGAAGATAAACGTTTGGCTGGATTATGAATGTTTGTGTTGCTTTTGTTTCTTCCCCCACATTTTGTGTTGCTGTTGTTTATTCAATTAGATTCTACAAGAGGAACATGGGAGACATTCATGCTACTTAGGGAGAGCAGTGAGAATACATTTCCGTGGCCTATGGATTCTCCAGGCCTTTGAGTCTCCTCCTTTATCCCTACAAGCTGACACGTAGGAACAGTTCCGTGGCAAGTCTCCGTAGCCCTTAGAAACATGTGGCTTCTTCTCAGAGTTTGCAGGAGAGCGAGAGACTGGTGGTTCCATTTGCTTCTTCCTCACATGACACCTCAAGAGCACCTCAGGTGCAGCTTTGTCATTTCCTAGAGTTTTCTCTTGCATACCACAGAGATCACACGGCAGTCTCTAGATCCTCATGGGGCACTACTGGGTAATTCTGATGACTCTCCAAGTAGGAGGCTAAATCTGGATCCCCAGCCTGCTGGGCCCTGTCTTGAGGTGTTTTATCCTAGAATGGTAAGGTAGAAAAAAGAGAGAGAGAAACCCTCAGCAATTAGAAAGGGGGAACCAACATGCACAGCATGTTGAGCATACAGATTCATTCCCTTAGTCCTTTATTTGACTGAATATAAATTCACTTTTTAAAGTGAATATTGAAAACACAGTTACATTTAGCATGGTTCCTTTGACAATTCTGTTGACTTGTTCTGGTGGGCCACCATAAAGCTCCAATGAGCTTTGTTTTGACGGATTCTAAGTGTGAAGTCCTGTTTTAAGTCAACATTTAAACCAATGAATCTTTGAATGCTACAACCCAACAATATTTTCTTCGAGTCTTAAACGGATTAGTTACCAAGAACTATGCAGTGACCTCCAAATTAAAATTAAAAACATCTTCACTGGTATAGGCACTACCTGAAATCCCATCATTTCAATTCTTAAGTGGCATTTCAAGATCATATAACCCTTTTAAAGTGCTGATTTACCAGCTGGCTATATTGCTCATACACTGTGGATTTACATTACTTATATTCTTGTAGATTTTGACAGTAGTCAAAGCCAACTTGAAATTGCTGATAGCAAGTGACAAACGACAGGTAAATAAAACCAGCACGGCTTCTGTCCAAGTAAACACAGTGAAAGTGAGCTGAAAAACAAGCAAGCACAGAAGCTCTCAACATATTTGCAAAGGCATTGCCTGGGTTGGCTACGTATTGATTTCACTTGCACACAGAACCATTAAAATGGGTTGGTTTGGTTACCTTGGAGTCCATTTTTCTCAACGATGCCCCTGCCTCTACCAGCAGCTGGCAGATGCCACGGTGGCATTGGCAAGCTGCCTTGTGCAACGCTGTCTCACCCCTGGGTGTTTAATGGGAAAAAAAAAAACCTATCAATATAATGAATTATATTCAACAGGACATAATTTTGAGGGTTGCTGACACAGGCACATTTTCCTAATTTGTCCTCTAGATCTTTGGTACAGCAGAATATGCTCTTAAGAGTGCTCAAAGCTTTCATTTTAATTTTGCTTTGTTTTATTGCCATGCTTAAAGCAACGTACTGAATATTAAGTTGTTACCCACACTGAGGTCCAATTTTAAATCACTTACATGATGGGTTTTTTCCCCGACACCTCTGCCCATTTGGATGGATTCCTTTGAAGAGTAAATTTCCTTCTCTCCCATTCCCAGAATCTGAACAATAAAATTCTTTGGCTTCAAACAGTGGAGTATGCTTACATGTGCGTGCTTTAAAAACTTTAAAGCAGACATCAATATTTATGTTGTATAATTCCTTAGATTTTGGAACTACATTTTGGAAATATTTTGTCATCTCTGAAGATATACACACTCTAAAACCTGGGTGTTAACATTTAAACAAATATGAAGTTTTATTCCATTTTTGTTTTTTTGGCTTGGAATTAAAACCAAAGGATTTAGCAGAGATTGCAAATAAAAGTTGTGATTCTCACAGGCTGCCTAATGGTGGATCTTTATGTTCTTTTGTAGAAAGACATTAATTCTATCCAGAAGCTAAGAGATGCGGGTATAGATTAACTCGATCCCAACAACAGCTAGATCTTTTGAGATCTTAAGGATTGTTTTCCTTTTTCTTGCAGCACCATTAAATTTTCACTAATCTGCTTATTCCTTTCAGATGCTTTTAGACTAGCATTATGCCAATCTGTTCACTTTTCATCAATTTGCCCAATTTGAAATTAGGAAATATTAGTGCAACGTGATAGTTTAGAGGTGTCTATAAAGCTTTGTATAGATTTTTTTGGCTTTTTACTTAATGGTAGCCCCAAGCTCATATACTACTTCACTGTAGTGTATAAGCCTTTTTCCTTCAGCTTCTTCTGGGAAACAATCACCTGTTAGTACCATATTGGTAACTGATCAATAGGGCAGAGTCAAATGATTACTCTGAGGCACAATAAATTGAATGGAAAGGACCAATCAGACTCTTACAAAGGAGTATACAAACTTGAAAAAAATAAATAAATTTAAATGCAAATGTTTTTTCTCAATATAAGCCAATGTCCTTACTTCTCCCTAAGAATTTCTACAAAATTGCTTTTAAACCTTATGTGAGATAGGAGGAAGTTCATCTTTTGCATAAAAGAGTAAAACATGGTTTGACCCAGTATTGATTTGAACTTCAGCTTTCATCACTACTGGTTATGTTGGCTAGAACTGTTTTTTTTCCCCTTGCTCTTTTAGATTTGGAGGGAAAAATCTAAACAAAACCCTTATTTGTAGTGAACTTTCATGTATCTAAAAATGTCCTCAAAGTAATCATTTTGGATTTGGTAGACAGGACTGTAATACTTGCTGTGGTGGGGAGGGGAAAGGGGTTCAGAAGACAACTGTGGATTTCAGAACTTCATGAGTTTTAAAAGGGATACAATATAGTCTTTAAATAGGAATGGACAGGCTGAAGTTGTATAAATCAACACATTAAATTGTTATTTTATGCTTAATCTTACATGACATTGCTTTGATTTTCTATGCAACTAAAAGTAAACTGGAATGAAAATATGAAAAGAGAAGCTGAGTGAGCAAGACTTACGTTTCGCTATCTGTCATATCCAGTAACTCAGAAGGGCCTACAAAAGAAAGTAAAACAGATGATGCTCGTTTCCTAATGGATGTTGAAATCTGTTCCTCGTCCCGCTGCCCCAGAAATTTTCTTCCTGTGTGAAATATTCTTTTCTTTTCTTTTTTGTATTTAACTCATCCTCAGAGTACTTTAATGTTTCTTTCAGGAATATTTTTTTAATCTATCTTATTACTGGAGATGGCTGAGGATGCAATACATAATGTTTTTCTCTACAAGTTCTGTAATCATTGTTTGCTACCCTTACTTCCCTTTCTTGAAAAGCCCTCTTGAGATTGAATTGAATTATGGGAGGCAGCAGAATTATGGCGAAAAGCTGATATAAAGAAACAGGATACTCACTCACAATAAGCTATACTGTTCATAGCAACAATGATTTTTCTTCTCCTTCTGGAAGGGAGGGGGAGCAAACAATTTCTCCAAGTTGAATTAATTTACAAAGTTCATAAGATATTTTTACTTCATCACCCTGAAATAAACTCTAGATTCAACTTCAGAGACAAAAGGAATAATTTCATTCCCTTTCTCACCCAGTAAAAGTTGTGTCTCAATCTTGCTTTGTGTCCCCCAAATGATCAACATCAACCCCCAAGGGTTGATGGGAGTATCCATTGTTGTTACTATTAGTAGCAGTAGCACCAACAATATTATTATTAAAGTAGTATTTATTAAATTATTTTCATATAAAAATATTTGGGAGTTGATGAGCAATCTGAAACTTCATACAGATTTGGGGGTCTTTTCCTTAGACGATTGACAGAGAACAAAGGTGAACAGGCCCCTTTCCAACATATCCTTGTAGAAAGAATGTGATATGAGAAGTAACTGTAGAGAGGAAATAACTTATGTGTGGGATAGTGCTTTGCATGCTGCAGTTCTTGGTCCAACATCTCCAGTTGGAGAACAGGTTAAAAGACTCAGGACAATCTACTGCCTGATTCCAGCTATAATAGCAATGGAGAAAATATATCTATGTGTTTGCTAAGAGTCAACACTGACTTAATAGCAATAGCACTTAGACTTATATACCTCTTCACAGTGCTTTACAGCCCTCTCTAAGTGGTTTACAGAGTCAGCATATTGCCCCCAACATTCTATTTTGGGTCCTCATTTTACCCACCTCAGAAGGATGGAAGGCTGAAGGATGGAAAGCTGAGTCAACCTTGAGCCTGGTGAGATTTGAACTGCCAAATTCCAGGCAGCCGGCAGTCAGCAGAAGTAGCCTGCAGTACTGCACTCTAACCACTGCGCCACCGTGGCTCATAATAGCACATAATCAGTCAAAATCGATCGACAATAGAAAAAATTTATGTCTTTATAGATCCCTGAGTTTTGTAATAAGGAAGCAGCAAATAATTTATAGTAAGAATAACAGTAAATAAATAAACATTACTATATTATTTATAAACTCGTGAAGGTACTAAAGACTGAACAGGCCCAAACCAAGGGGGTGACCATCTAAAGAGTAAGAGAAAATAAGAAGGGAGCCAAAAAGAAAGTAAAGAAGGGAGAGGTTAATTGTGAACTATGAGACTTATTCAACATTATGGGCCTCCAAATAAACTCCCCCCTTCTAACTTTCTGTCCCTCAGAGCTACTGTTTGCTGCCAGCTAATGATTCCAGATCCCCCTCCGGTGTAGAACAATAGCTACACAGATGTGGGAAAGGTTGGCACTGGAAAAGCAAATGCTACTGTCCTTCTGCCACAGCAGGGAGCTGGCTGTCTTAGCAAGGGACAAGTGAGAAAAGAAAAAGAAAGGGGCCTGGTAGAGGGAGAGAGAGAGAGAGCGCCAACTAACCCAAGGCAAGTCCAAAAGGGAAACGCATCAGTGAGATTTCCATCAAGCAAAACAGCAGGGAGGGAAAGTAAAATAAAACAAGAGAGGGGGTGGGAAGGAAGGAAGGAGATGCAAGGAGGCAAAGAAATAAAGGGCTCTGGGAAATCAAGAGTAAATAATGTGGGCACTCTCACTTGAAAAGAACTGAAACGTGGGTAGTATTGGAGAGGGTGCCCCATGGGAACCACAGTCTGCCCTTAATGTCTCTAATCATCCATCTCTTTCCAATTATTAACTCCTTTCTCCTCCCCCTGCCTTCAGTTGCTCAAGCCAACACATGGACTGGTGGTTTCCCAGGATGCAAATGAGCTTGAGTTTCTATACCCTTGCTTCTACATGTGAGAAAGCAGAGGATGGGGAAAGATGGCAGATAGCTCATCCTTCTCTGAGCTCATAGTAAGAAAACAGAGAAAGCAAACATGTCAAATCTTTGTGGAATTCTCCAACTAAAGGGCTCCATGACTGCCATTCTCTCCTTCCCAAACAATCCCATCCTCTGTATTAGATGTCAAACAAAGAGATGTTTACCCTGATTCCTTTACATGCAAGCAATCTATTTTCTTTTGTAACCCTCTTTACACATATGACACATGTATGATTAATACACAAACAGATGGGTGGGAGAGGACAGGCCAGAAAGAATCCTGAAGTTGACTAGGACAGCATGATAGTAATAATCACACATATTCTATAACCCATTTAGAAACCACTATGGCTAAAGAAATTTCAGTAATATAATCAGTGAGGAAAACATGTAAATAATGGTGGAAGTTAAGACTGAGATTGAGAAAGAGAAATGCGATCCATACGGGTGAAAAGAGAGAGAGAGATTTAGACTGAGGCTGAAATTCAGGACATGGTTCTAGTCATTATTAAGCACTTGGAAAATCTTCTGCTTGTAACGGGAAAATATCAAATGTAAGTTTTATCATCCATCATTTACCACGGCTGTTGTTCCATTTTCTGTTCCAGATTTTCAAATGAAAAGGAGTATATGTATGCTGAAAAAGGGCCCACTCAGCTTTTTTCAATCACACTGTAAAGGTCTCTGTAAAACTATTTCTATACTAGCCATATTAGAAAGAAAGAAAAAAAAATCTTCTTTACTTCCAGCCTCAGGAATCTGATCTATCTGAGAAATTTGAGGCAATTTCCTCTATTTATA
This sequence comes from Oxyrhabdium leporinum, assembly GCA_032468155.1. NCBI lineage: Eukaryota > Metazoa > Chordata > Lepidosauria > Squamata > Cyclocoridae > Oxyrhabdium > Oxyrhabdium leporinum. The sequence continues at coordinate 56,852 of JANHFL010003145.1, read as the reverse complement.
TATAACTCCTCAGAGGACTAATTCATAAAACAGGGTCAGAGTGAGAAACAAATAAGCAGTAGATTTGACAAAGTGATTATCCACTCCCTTAAATGCACCCATATAATAGTAGGTAAAACCAGATGAACAATTCACTCACCGTGTTCTAGAATGTATTTTACAATCTCACCATGCCCAGTCTTTGCTGCATGATGAAGTAAGGAACAATCGTCAGGTCCCCGGATTAATAAATTAGCTCCTTTTTTACAGCATTCTACAAACTGGAATAGAGAGGGGGAAATGTAATTATTCAAAATCATGATTTCATTTCAGTAATGGTCACAAATGAGTAGCAATAGAAGAGAATATTTGTAGCTCAGGGTTGGACTGTGGGATCCTTGGTGCTCTCTGAGCTTAGCTGCTGCTTCCTGCAGACTTTCATTAGCCAATTAGGTAACATCATCAATGCTGACCTAAATGAATATACACAGCTGCCTGTCTATCAAATGCAGCCAAATACAGATTCCTAGAGAGAGAGGAAAGACAAGCTGCTGGTGCAGGATGGAATGAAAGAGCATTTTAGGTTTACTTTTCTTTGGTTGGCCATTGTTCTCTTTTCATTTGCTGAGGTCGGTCAAGGTCAAAGGTACAATCCCCTAACCTAACTGGACACTTCTTTTTTAATCCAAGATCAAAATGCTTATTGGTTTACAGTGTATATGGCAGCCTTTTCCAACCTAGTCTTGAGAAGGTGGCCACTCGAGGTGGGTATAATTAAATGCAACAATCTCAACATACCTTGAAAGTTGTAGGTTGGGGAAATCTGTTAATTATGGTTTGGATAGATTTTGTAGGGTGGTAATCTGTTGATTGAACAGACCATTTACTCAGAATTATAGATCAGGGCAATGAATGAGTTGAGAAGGCCTCTGTCAAGCCTTAGCAAGACTGTAGAGCTGAGAAGAAATAAAAATATTCCTAACCTATGCACTTGTCTGAAACAAACAAACAAACAAACAAAAATGCAAAAATTTACATTGGGGAAAAAAAACATCTGAAATAAGTGTGATCTGCCAACCAGAAAAATATATCCTTTGAATCGAGCTTCAACTGCTACAAAACAAAGGATAATTAATGGGAAGTGGGGGGATGGAATCCTCTCCCTTTTTCACTCTGGCATTAGAGGTTACAGATCAAACTTAGTATTTCTGGAACCCGTTTAATAACTGAACTGCATTCATAGCAAATACTGAAATTACAATGAAATGCAAAGGGAAGCAGATAATGTACCATTAGTTTGGTCATATATCAAATCATGAGAGAACAGACTGTGGTGCATTTTGCTTATTCTGGCAGCTGCTTGAATCTAACCTAAATTCTTCTGCTAATGATGGTCTTTGAAGTTGCAATGTTACTAAAATTCCAAGGTGTTTGTGATTGTTCGTTACACATTAGCTCTTTTTTTTAATATTAGAAAGGAATTTCAGAACAAAGAAATGAAATCCTTTCAAGCAGAGGTTGTCACTTCATTGGGACTGCACTCCAAAATATGGGTAGTGACAGCCCAAATAAATGAGCAATGTTATGAGACCAAAAAAAACCTAAATTGGATGTTGCTGTTTAGTCACATTGAATATATTGATATGATTATTTCCATGCATCTATTGACTAAGAGCCACTTGGGTGTAATGGTTAAGATACTGGAAGGAAACTGTGAGTTGTAGTCCTGCCTTAGGTATGAAGCCCACTGGGTATCTAAGCTAGTTATATACTCTCTATCCTAGGAGGGAGCAATGGCAAACCACTTCCCAAACTAGTGCCAAGAAAAGTACAGGAATTTGTCCAAGAAGTTGCCAGAAGATAAGATTGTCTCAAAAGGTAACAACAACAACAGATATAATTCTACTTGGTCACACAAAACAAAATAGTAAAAAAAAAAAATAATGATGAAAAGGCTGTGAAGGTTCAACCAAGACTTTATTAGGCATCATACAGCCCTGAGGCCTCAGGGTGTGCATTTCTCATGTATAGCATGGCAAGAAAGAATGAGAAGAATTACGAAAGTAAGAAAGCATAAGCCTTATAAGGAAACGTATTACTCAATTTAGGATCATATTCATCACAGGACCTTTCATTCCAATCAGGTGCATTAACAGCACACAATGTGTCCTTGCAAAACTGAAGTTAATTTGCATTTGTTAACCATCTTTATCAAAGCCCTGGATGTTTTTAAAGGGAGGCTTCCTGTTTGCTGCCAAATGCTTTTCCTAATAGATGTGGTTGTATGTTGCCATGGTGACTGAACTGGGAGAGGTTGGAGACAATTTCTAACTGGCTCAGACAAGAAGACTCTCTCTCGAGAAAGAGAAAAATTGAGGTAACCCTAGTTAGCATCTTCCAGGTTGTTTATTGAATTTATATCTAGCAGTAATCTGAAAGTCAAGATTCTCTGGAAAAAAAGTAGTTGTTTAAGAGGCATACGGTTAAGTCAATTTTATGAAAGTACAGCCTGTAAGTCTGAGATGCCCTCATGATGGGGGGGGTGGGTGAATAGGTAGAAGAAAATGCTTCATTCTTCCTATAGGAAGCAAGCCAAAAAAATCCTAAAATTATTCTTCCTCCAGACAGGGGAAACCAAAGCAGAGCAAAGGAAGAGAACAAAGAAGGGCATCCTTTGCTTATTATTGCTATTCTAAAGCTCACCAGTGATCACTGTCTAAAAGACCCAAGGAATCAATGTTTCTGAAGCTATATCCCAAAATTGGATGTGATCCAGGAACAGGATGCTGAATTTCTGTGGGTGAGGGCAGAGTGGACGAGAGAAGTGAAGGACTGCCAACAGACAGCACAAGGAGAGCATTCCCACCAAGTGTTCCCATAAGGATTTTAGAATTGCAACAAAAGCAAAATACCACACTTGCTATGGTTTCTAATAACCTGGAGCAAAGTCCAAACTAAATCAATTATGCCACCCAAAATGTACAATATTATGCATTCAAAGAGAACTGGAATTGATTCCAATGCAGGGCAAAACGGTGATATGGAGGTATCCTGAATGTCACCATATGGTGCATAAAAATAAACTGTTAGTAACTCAACACATACTATCGAAGAGATATACAGCATGATAACTTCTTTTACTTACTCTTAGAAAATCGCCAGCAATTACTGACTGTAAAAGTGCTGCAAAGACATAAGGAGATATTATTAACAATCATATTTATTCCTGACAAAAGAGGCATTCATTTCTCTTGATTATGTTAACTGAATATATTCTGTGGGCTGATATCCTAGAGACGTGAAGTTCCGAGGATTTTTAATAGTGCATTCTGAGGCTTATATTAGTTTGTGTTTAAATTAACTGATTTGTTTGATTTGAATTCAGCAGGACTCTTTGTAAGACTATACAGGTAGTCCTCAACTTAGCCAAAAATTTCAGTTGTTAAATGAGATATTTGTTAAGTGAGTTTTGCCCCATTTTTACAACCTTTCCTGTCACAGTTGTAAAGTGAATCAGTGCAGTTGATAAGTTAACAACATGGTTGTTCATGAATCTGGCTTCTCCATTGACTGTGCTTGCCAGAAGGTCGCAAAAGGGGATCACGTGACTTTGGGACACAGTAACGGTCATAAATATGAACCAGCTGCCGAGCATCTGAATTTGGATCACGTGATCGTGGGGAATGCTGCAAAAGTCATAACTGTGAAAAATGGCCATAAGTCACATTTTTCAGAACAGTTGTAATTTTGAACAGTCACTAAGTGAACTGTTGTGAGTCGAGAACTACTTTTATGCTCCTGAACATAAGCTGAACATAGAAAGAATACTTTATAAGTAAAAGTAATTATCAATAATATAGTTACCCTGGGTGCAGAGTATGGCCCCAGCTATCAATGAGTGGTAATAGACATTCACTACATTTGAAATAAAAGCTAGATTTTTTAAAAGAAATATATGAAGATAGTAAGACCTTGCCCCGCTCCCTCTCCCTCCCTCTCCCTCTCTCTGTGTGAGTGAGAGAGACAGAGAGAGAGGCAGAGACAGAGAATTATCTATTGCTTAAACAAAGAGATCATGTAACTATCATTAGGTCAAGTGAGAAACAGGCACAGAGAATTTTCTTTTTTTACTGTGTGCCCTAGTATTCAAAAGGGCTCATAGGTGCAATAATTTTGTATATGTGTAAATAACTACACCAACAGAGGCATCTGCAGAAAGCTGAAACAGACATTGCAACAACAATAGTAACTGACTCACAGAATTGTATTGTTGGAAGTAGCCTTTTAGACCATCCAATCTAACTTTCACTCAGTGGAGGTTTCCAGTTTAGGATTTCTGCCAGAAAGCTGTCCAGTTTTGGCTAAAACTCATCTAAGAACTATATTGTTAAACTATTCTCATTATCAAATTTATTTTTCTAATATTTAGTGCATTCTGCCTTCCCAAGAACATATTATTCTTAAACTCTGGAACAGTAAAGGATAGGTGTTAATATTCTGACATTTTTTGAGTACTTGTGCTATCATATCCTCTCCAGTTTTCTGTTCTCAAGACTTAATTGCTTTTCATAAGATGTTATTTCTAGTTCCCTGATCATCATCACTGGCCTTCTTTGAACCTATTCCAGTTTCTCAATTAATTCAATAAGCAGATTATAAACCTTGTAGTTGTAGTCTGGGAATTCACACAAAGTATGGTAAATTCACTCAAAATGTACAAAGAAGAATTTGGCTGCAATTCTTTGTTACTACTTCTTAGCGGATAATATCAAATAGATTAAAATTGTGCCAAAATCTATCCTTCAATTTATCAAAATTTTGTTTTAGAAGAGATATCTCTTTTCCTAACCTCAGTGTCAGAGAGAATTATTCAATTTTTTTGGAGGGGTTTTTTTCTGGGTTTTTTTCCCTAGTGTCTTGTTGCCAAAACTACTATTGTATGCTTTTCCTTTTCCCTATTATTCTGCAGGCTTCCCAACTGTCTTGCTAAAAAAAACTTTATGAATATCCCTCATGATGTCCTTCTTTATGATCAAATGAAGGCTGAAATGTTGGAGAAATAGGGCATTCACTTATACACTATTAACCACTTCATCAAATAATAATAATAGTATATGAATTCCATAGCCCACCATAAGAATTTCACTGAAGTATTTTTTTTTCTTTGAGCAATCATCAAAACATGTTCTTCATCAAATTACAATGGTAGGAAATACAGAAGAAAATCCATTATTATAACAGATTAATTAGAAGAGTAAATCCAGAGATCAGAATTCAATGCTGATAATCTACACACTCTCATCTATAAATTCTACACATCCCTCCCAATGAGATGCTCTTTAGACAAGCTGAGCATAACAGCCTGCTGAAACTACAGAGACAAATCATATGTGTGATTGATAGAATTTCCACCCTGATGTACTGTAAGGTCTGAATAATTTCAACAATCAAACTGTAACCTCTAGGTTAGATCATCATTTTTGGTAAAATCAAAAGGGAGGCCCAGAAGCTATCGTGATCCACAATATATAGAGTGTGTAGGTTTGAGGGAAGCTAACCTACCTAAGAGAATTATGGTGGTCTTTGACCACAATAAGAGTTTGATTTGATTTGATTACCTAAGAGAACTGTTCTAAAGTCAAACAGAAGGCTATGAAAATGGTATGAATATGTCTGAATCTCTCTGATAATATCAGAAAGCTAGAACCACAAGAATGCAACTCTTTCAGTCAGACTTGGAGTGATCAGATCGCATTAACTAGGACAGGGGTCTGCACCTTAAACACTCAAAGAGCCACTTGGACCCATTTCCCACAGAAAACAAAACACCGGGAGCCGCAAAGCTTGGATGGGCTTGGCCAACTCAATGTCACTCCCACCCAGTCACATGATCCCACAGTCATATCTACCCAGCGCTCTCTCTCTCTCTCTCTCTCTCTCTTTCTCTCTCCCCCCACCGGGGGAGGGAAGGAACCCCTGAACTGGTGCTGGATGGTGGGAATATGACATCCAGAGAGAGAGAAAGCAGAGAGAACAGATGTGAAATATCTGCTCTAAGAAACCTACCCACACACACACACACACTTGAGTGTATGCTTGTAAAGCAGCCCCTTTCCCAGCCGTTATGCATCCATGTGCAAGAGCAGGTTGCTGGAAGAATACGTGCTTGGCTATAAAAGACAGCTCTTACATTCAAGGCGCAACCCCCAGGCTTGGCGGCCACAGGCCTGTCACCTGCCCCACCACAGGAGGCCGGGAAAAACATGTACATCTTGAACCTGTGCACGCCGGATGCTCTGGCGCTGGTGCTGTCGCTACAGAGCCCACCGAGGATGGCAGACTAGCAGCGTGCCAACAATCAGCTGGAAGGTGGGGCATCACAGCAACTGACATCCAGAAGGCAAGACCGAGCCGCTGCCGCCGCCGCTGTTACCAGGGGGGAGTGTGCTGCGCAAGTGCTGCGAGAGCAGCGGGCAGGCCAAGAGGGGGTATTGGGTCTTCCCCCCATCCCCCAACAAAGGAAAGCCACCCGGGCTTCTCCTTCCCTCCTACCCTTCTCTCTTCCCCCTGCTTCCTTCAACCCACTCAATCCTACTTTGGGACAGAGGAGCATGCACTGGAAATGTGTGTTGGGGAAACGTTGGAGAGTGTCTTCTGACCCTCCGGCACTCACCAGCAACTCTCCATGCTCCTCCAGGCCCAGCTTGCTGAGGGAGGGGGAGCAGCCCTGATGCTTCTGCTGTCCTGTCCCCCCATGGCCCCAGCCATCGCTGCCCACGGAAGGCACAGGCAACAGAAAGTGAGCAAAAACATAGCTCTCACTGGGGCAAAGGAGCTGACATCGGGGAAGGCACAGGAAACAGAAGGTGGCGCATTTCAACGGCGGCAGCTTGCGTCTGGAAGTGCCGAACAGCATCCCGCTGTGAGAGCCGGTCCACACCTCTCCACCATCCAACTCGCCAATGGGGGCACTTCTGCTGGGCCATCTCCCTATCCTGCTGGGCTGTTGTGCTCGGCACTCGGAGGGGGAGTGAAGCGCTTCCCCATGCCGCCCCCTTCTTTCTCTTGGCCTCACCAACAAGGGAGGAGGAAAGCAAGGCTTGGGTGATGGCCCCCACTCTGCAAGATCCATCCCACTGTTCTCTCCCAGCCCTCTTTGCTGGCGGCAATAGCAAATTCACTGCATCAAAGGCGGAATGGTGTTGCCGTGCAAAGGCAAATTCAGGGGCTCTTCACTCCTGCACTAAGGCTCCGGCCATGCCACCACCATGACAGGGCGACAGCTCTTTCATCCCTCTGCTGTGACAGGGCCACAGGGAGCCACAGCAGAGGGTCCAAAGAGCCACATGCAGCTCTGGAGCCGCAGGTTGCCAACCCCCGAACTAGGACAACTGGTTCCTAATGGTGCAAAGTGGATTTTACATGCACACATATAATTGGAACATGCAATTTGAAAAGTATGAACCAAAGGAAACCTGAAACTGTTGAAGAAGAAATGAAGCATACTAAACTGGATGTTTAGGACAATTTAAATAAATGGGACATTTTAAAGCAGTTATTCAGGGCACGACACCATGTAAGGGAATGGAGTGATAAGGATTCTGAAAAATGGTATATCTAAGTAACTGATCAGTTATAACCCAATAAACTCATATTTTTAGACATAATGAATATCTATCAATGCTATATTAGTGTACATATTTAGTACATATGCAACAATAGGAGACTCTCAGGAATTTTATGACAAATTGCTAATTTTCTGCAACATTAAAACAAAAGGAGTGAATACTACCAGTGGATGACTAAAATGCCTAAGTTAAGGAAATGGAGGAACTTGGAATTACAAGAAAATTTGGTATGAGCAAACACTACAATGAGAAAATACTCTTTATTGCTAATAGTTGTTTAAAGCAGCATAAATACATGGACATCACTAGATGGATGACACTACAATAAAACTTAATAGGAAACAGAGGATGGAAAAATAAATTCTAGTTGGTCAGGATGGTTCCAGGTGCAGATTGTAGAACAGATCATGCATTATTGGCATCAATTTGGTTAAACTTGTAAAAGTAAAAAGAAAAACTATGGCATAAAGATTTGATTTGGAAGGATACAGTCAGGATATAAGATCATTTTAAAAAAACCAATTCAGTATATAAAAAATTATAGACACAGATAAAAACTGAAGTGAGGGGTGAAAATCCCTAAAGTTCAAGAAGAAAATGATCCAAGAAGATTTCAGAATAAACTATCATGACAGCTAAACAAAAAGTCTTGAGCAAGGAAGATGAATGCAAACCTACAACAAGGAAAAAAAATAGGCAAGGAACTATATCTCGGCCAAGAATATGAATACGTAGAGAACAATAGTGCAAAACAGGAAATAAATATCCCAGGAAAATTTACAGCTATGATAGGAATATGCAGGAGTAATCATGGAAAACATCTAATAGTTTTAAAAGAAAATTCATGTCAATACTAAAAAAGAAAAAAAGAGAGGAGGGTTTAAATAACAGCAGAGGTGTCAGAGGTGACAACACATATTCTCTTCTATTGGTAAACATTCATGTAGAACAGGGGTGTCAAATTCGCAGTGTCAGGTTGTCGTCACATGGCATATCACAACTTTTTTCCCCTTCGCTAAATTGGGGGTGGGCATGGCCAGCGTTTGACACATCCAGCCCCCGGGCCCATGTGTTTGACCCCCTGATGTAGAAGAAGCTACTTGCTGACAATTGCTTGAGAGAATCAAGGAAAGAGAAGGCTCTCCCTGCCTACTGCTATTACTATTACTACTGTTTCCTGACTGACTAAGGCATGTAATGTTGCCTGTTTAAATTTTTAAACATTGGATTCAGCATGTTGTGTATTGTTACTGGATTCTGTGCTTACTCTTAGTCTCAGCTACTTTGATTAAGCTGAAACAGTTCTGAAGTCATTTATGTTATTCTTGCAGTGTATACCGTGTTTCTCAGAAAACACGACCCACCCCAATAATAAGCCCAACCCTACTTTTTGGGGGCGGACCTAATATTGCCCCTACCCTGAAAATAAGCCTCGGGGTGG
>JANHFL010003145.1:11594-24186 GCA_032468155.1 Oxyrhabdium leporinum | reverse complement strand
CTCAGTGGATTGGGGGAGGCCTTGGATGGTCTGCTCCAGCACTAGGCCCCACAGGCTGTTCCCCAGCCTGAGATACCCCATATGCATTTAAAGATCTGCACATTCGATTAACAAATACATTGGGGAAAGCAGGGAGTGATCACGTTTACTTAACGTGATTCAATCAAACGAATCCCAAGGTTGCAAATGTAATTGGCAGGCTCTATTACATTTGTAACTGGAGGATTATCTCTATAATGATAGTGAGGGAGGGTCTCAGGGAAGACCTGCCTTAGCACTACACGAGTCCCGTGTCACGCCTACCCTGGCCACGCCCACCCAGTCACATAACCACCCAGCCGGTCATTAGGGCAGAGAACCGGTTATTAAATTATTTGAATCCCACCACTGATCTAAATATTTAAATTCTTTCTTTCTTCTTTAATTCTTTCTCTTTAATTTTAGAAATTTATTTTTTCCCCTTAGTTCTAAAATTGTTCTTCTAAGTGATTTCTTTTTTTAGGTAGAATGCAGATGATGTATAAAGAGAAGCTTGAAAGGGTGTTAATGTGCAATTGTATGTATGCATACAATTATTGTATCCATTTATATCTCCTTCAGACAGGCATTCGGTGTGGGTTCTTTTGCAGATGACACAACACCCACACAGAGGACTGATGATTAACCTCCAGATTGGGTGAAGTTTATTACTTAAATAGTAAATTAGCATTTTCTTAGAAAATGAACACTAGCAAGTTCGTGATTAACCTTATGAGCCTTTATTTTCCATAGTCTATGTACTACAGATTTAAACCTATTTAGTATGATTTCTCTCCTTATTTTCTTAAACCTTCCTTTTGTTCTATTACGCTTCTATTTATTTTGTTAGTAAATATAATAATATGCTCAATATATAATAATTTTCTACATTGTTTCTATTTCCGCACTACCTGTACTTATTTTGTAAATCTATTTCTTAAGGTGATGTAGGAGATGACCAGGCTGAGCCCAAGGGCAGGATCAAATGCATCATCAGTCTGGAATCCCTAAGCCACCAAAAGAGACCTAAGTACAGCCCCATTGAAGTCCATTGTCTCTTATCTGGTGCCAATTTGTCTTGACTGTTAGTAGATCAGATTCTTGTGTATAAAAGGTTGCATGGAATAACCCTTCATGAACTTTATGAATCTCAAATACTTTGGCCACCTAATGAGAAGGAAGGACTCACTGGAGAAGAGTCTAATGCTGGGAATGGTTGAGGGCAAAAGAAGAAGGGGACGGCAGCGAATGAGGTCTGGATAGAGTCACTGAAGCAGTTGGCGTGAACTTAAATGGACTCCAGGGGATGGTGGAGGACAGGAAGGCCTGGAGGAACGCTGTCCATGGGGTTGCGATGGGTTGGACATGATTTCGCAACTAACAACAACTTTGAACTTTATCCTGGCTTTTGGTTTCATGCACCTGACCAGTATATATTTATTTCTATACTGCAGTTTTATACTTCCATGTTCCAGATTTATGTTCTTTCCATTTGCTTTACAACTTAATTACAATCTCTTGAAGGTATTATAAAAGTAGTCATTGCTGCCTCTGGCTTCCATAAATGACCTCAGGGAGAGTGCTGTTGTCTCTAGTACAAGCTGTGCTGAGTCTCTGGAATCTGTTGGGCACGGTAACCACCATGAAACCATGCCCCCAACTCCCAAACTTCTCAGTCAGTCAATAGTATTAAAGAGGTCTAATAAGACTAGCACATTGTATTACTTCCAAAACCCAGGAATTGACAAGACATATGGAAACATGATCTGACCATGAGTTTGATAATAGTGTCCTCCATCTTCAAGTTATATCATGTGCTCTAAGGACTAAAAAACCAGTGTAATATGTAATCTCCTGTATGAATCAGGACTATGATCATTTGGGGCAAACCAATGGATACCATAGAGAGCATGAACCCAGACTATAGACCCAAAATTTGGTGATTGAAATCCCCCAGCACCAACAGCTAGAGAAAATCTACTATCAGGCTTGTGATGTAATCAAGATGCTGTGGAAGGGATTCTTTTGACCGACATACACATTTATGTATTTATATGCTGCCCATTTCTAATGTTATCCCTAAATTGCCTCTACATCCCAGTTTCCAATACATTGTTCTTAACTGGTCACTTTGTGGGCAAGGCATTTGCGTCTTATAGAATCATCCTCTTCCCAGCCTTAGACTTTTGGCTGATGAAAAACCTGACATTCAGAAGGGCAAATTTTAACAAAAATGGTAACTTTCCCCACGAGCCATAGTGACACCTTATTCACTGCTAGCATCAGTAGGCCTCACAACATCTCTTATGATACCGCCAATGATTTCACTCTTCTCAACCTGAGTTTCCATTCTTTCTCTGATTCAGCAAATCTTCTACAGATCTTCATTCCTCTGCCCACAATTTCCCCTCTTTCAAGGCACAATATTGCCCGACCATCATCAAAGTCTACAGGTTTACATATCCAGCCTTCCTATCCCTAAAAGTTTTGCTTTTCTGACAAGCACTGTTGGAAGCAATTTTGTGAAGCCGCTGAAATATCTCTGTTTTAAGCATTTATTTCTCCTAATGTGGTTATTGTTTTCCTGTTTTATTGCCTGGACCATCAGTGCTTTCAATCCTCTTATAAATTGCCTTAAATCACTCGTCAACTGAGTCAGCCAATAAACTGAATAAAAACAAACATCTGGGATGCCACATGTTGTTGTATCCATGCATGGCTTTGGTGCATAGTTAGATAATTGGGTTTATGATTTGTTTTTCTTTCAAAGAATGTCACTTATGGTTAGCACATGGTAACAATGCAAATCGTCTCCATTTTCATCAGTTCCATCTTTTCCACAGAAGCTCGGTTTAGGTTTGGCTTCAGGCTTGAGAGGGTAAATTGCACGGTGGAAGATTGGCAAGGAGTTAGCGTTGTGGCCCTTTATTCCCTTTCAACATAAAAGAAATACCTGTGCAGAAAGGATTAAAGAGTTTCTTGCCAGGGCTTTGCAGATTGCACGATTTTTATTGTTGGTTGCTCATGTTTGCTTCTTATCTGTATTCTCCTTGTAACCATTAAGATAAAGAAGCCAATGCTAGCTCACTAATCTAACATCTGCCAAGGGGAGGAAGAACAATGGACGCAGAAGAGTAATGTTCTCATAAACAAAGGGTCACTTCCCAGGGCATTGGTCAGATATGTCATCAGGTGCTGTTCTGCCAGAGACTTTATCTTGTCTAAAAATATTCCATTGTCCAAGGTTATGATACAATCCCTGTACTACCAGGCCATCTCCAGTTGTTTGGATTCCCTGTCTCTTTAGCAAAGGATAAAATGGTGACAAAAAGTCCCAAAGTCCCAATAGAGTGTTAGGCAGCCTTCAATCTGATGCCACACTTTGGGTTTCTGGCATGCAGAACGGACAGGGAAGAGTAGATCATTATCCTTTAATTCTCTTAATATTTATTCCATAAAGTCCTCATTTCACATAGCCTTCAAATCCAATACTAGTAGCTCCCAACTGCAATTGTGCCCAGATATCATTGCAAAGTGAAGGGTTAATGGGTGAATTCTCTTGCTCTTTGAATGAGCTTGATGGCTGAACCCTGATTGAAAGGAGCAATTGGCCAAAGAATACTAGTTGTCTGAGAGTTTCTTGTAGTGCATTATGGGAATGCAATGTCTTCAGGACATTCTGGGGGGTCAAATAAAAGTAACAGCTCTCAGAGATATAACTGTGGGAAACTTTTAAAAGGGGGAGGCCTGAGGACAGACTTTAGACTTGTTGAGACCAAGTAGTTGCCTCCAAATTTCTTAGTGTGAAACTGGGTCATTTATTTACCTTATTAAAATGCCTAGGTCATATCTAAATTAACCCATTTAGCTATGAAAAAAGATTCCAAGCAATTTCATTCATTTCTCCATTTCTAGATGTTATTCTGACATTGTTGGATTGAACAATTTAGGTGGACCGATGGTGGCTCTTTAATAGAGAGCTTGATTTTTTTTTCTCCGTAGTATGCTCCAGGAAAGTTGGAGATTGTAATATAGACCTATGATTTCTACAATAATTTGAGGAACTGAAAATGCAAATGACATCTATAAAATTCTAATCCCTTGTGGTTATTTCTCCCTCTGCAACATCTTTCAGCAAGTTATATAGCTTTCAACCAAAAGAAGAAGAATCCTGGGAAACATATCTGCACAGCTCCAGATTTGGGGGATCTATTCCATGTTTTAACATACATCTACACTTATTTTAGTATTTCTGGTCTTTTAAAACAATTAATTGTCCTACATAAAGTTGGAAGCAAGTTACTGAAGTTATATACCGATGGTTATCCTTGACACTTGAGTGCCACCTAGGGGAATGCATAAGACACTGTCACCAATGGAGGAATGAGATAGCTTTCACTGACACGTAAATAACTAAAGCACAAACTGTTTCTAGAACAGGAGAGTTGCAAATAATATATTTACCGTAACTGAAGTTGCCATTAGCAACCTTTTGGGGTCAAATCATAGAAATTTCCCTTAATTCTATTTTTAACAATGAGAGTAGAGGTAGTTTGCAGATACAAAAACTACCCCATGGTAGCTTTCTTCCCATTGTTTTTCCTTTGGTTTTATCAGTCATGTTATCCCCATCTGAGGGCTTACATTTCTGTTTTCATGAACTTTCCATTCCATATTAATGGGAAACCAAACGACCGTTTTTCAGCAATTGTTTTCACTGAAATCTGGTATGACTTGAGTAAAACTCAGGTAGCTTCAGTTTGTCTTCCCTGTTCAAGCCAATTGAATTAAAAAACCAAAAGGAACATTTTATGATCACCAGCATAGAGATAAACTAGGCCTTCGGTTGGAATAAAGTGATGGTGTCCCCTCTTTGATGACACCATCTTTAGATCATATTTATCACCATTTTATATATGTATGCCTTTAAATTGGCATGTGCAAGTTTTACACAAATCTATTTCTTAAATTCTTTTGATTTAACACTGATTTTCCTCTAGTTACATACAAAACTGTCCGTTCTTTAAAAAAAATATAGCTTGATACAATTTTCAATTCAAATACACTTTTTAAAAAAGAAGTAGACGAATGAAGTTAGCAAAAGCATTTCCTCCAACCTCCCTTTTTGAATATATAGTTTTAATCCAAAGTTTTATGTAAAAGCCAAATTCTATGGAGATCTCATTACCAGGTGTCTCTCTTCACTGTCCAAATGATGAGAAACCTGACATATGATCACATTTCTACTTCCTGCAACAGGACTTTATTACCCATCATTTTCTTCATTTCAAATGAAATTGAAAAGCATACACTGAGTGAAAGGAAAGTAAAATAATACAAATGAGAACAGAGAGGAGAAAAGGGGAAATACCTATTATTTCCTGATCAAAAGAGAGATCAGGGAGGCAGGGAGAAAATGGAACTTTTTTACTATTTTGAGGGTTCTCTCTTTTTCTCTCTCTTTCATGCATTTGAAATTTTGGGGAAAAGTTCTAGGCACAAGATGACTTGCAAGCAAGAACACTTATTCACAGAAAATATAGTCAGTTGTCAATTTATCAGAATGCCATATATCCTCACCCTTGTTTCCAATCCTGCAAGATATTTTTAACTTTCCCCATTTACTGTTGCAAGAAAGAATAAATACTGGACTCTAGCCTTCCTTCCTCTTTTCTTTTTCTTTCTTTCATTTTCTAAGAAATCTTTTGATCTTTCCTGAGGCTAGAAATATTCTAGAAAACAGAAATTATGAGAGGTTCTTTTTAATTTTAAAGTGAGGAGAAAGGTTCAAATTGGCACCTCCCAGCTTGTTGTACACTTCTGTATTATGTTATAAACAGGTAAACTGTTGTATGCAATTACATTTGCTTTATGAATATATGTTTATCTCTTAAAACAACTAGCTCATGGATAGTTGAGACTACTGCATGCTACAACAGTATCTAGGCTTGTGAATCTACAGGAACTGGATTAATCATTCTGCAAGGACCAAGCCACCAGAGTTGGTTATAGGGACGGTCAGCTGTATGTTTAAGAGATCGGATGCTATTGGATTCCTGAATGAATGAATAAATGAATGAATGAATGAAAAATGATGGTTATGATACTCCAATAAGATATGTAGAGTTGACTTCCGGTTTGACATCGCTGCAAGATCGATGCAGGGAAGCAGGACTCCGCATTCCCACGCCAAATCCTCTTCATTGGAGGGGGCCCCAAGGGGCTAAAGTTACACTGTAGGGGGTGACATACAAAGGAGGGGCACCCTGTAGGTCGCGGAGAGAGGTGGCTCTCCTGCTGGGTCCAGGGTTTCTTCCCTCTTTGCCAAGACGAAGACGAGGCAGCCATTATGTCTGCCATGAAGCTGGGGCAGCCAAAGAAACCGAGACTGTGCTGGAGCGGTGAGACTGGACAGTGATTGGAGCTGGATGAGCTGATTTTTAAACTTTGCTTAGGATTTGACCCCCCCCAAAAAAAAAAATTCGGGAAAAGAGGCTCTCTGTAAGGTTTTTAAGCAGTGACCAAAGAGTGGCAGAGAGAAATTGCATTCAAAGAGGAAATAAGTTAAAACTACAAAATACAGAAAGATTGGATGTATAAACTTTATTGGCAGAATTTTGAATAGGCATTTTAAAATGCTGGACATTTGACTGGTTATTGAATATTTGAATATTTTTCTTGAATTAATTGGAAATAAATAATTGGCAGAATAGCCTCAATGTTGAATTTTAAACTGAAGGCGCCATCTACTGGTGAATGCATACATATTATGTCTTACTCTAGAATAACAAAAATAACCTTGGAACTCTGATGAAGAAAGGAAATAACACCTGGAGGTCTGCTTTATTATTTACTGCTCTATAGCTATCTACTGTATGGTGACCAGAGGATTAACCTTGAAAACCTGGAGGATATCTACAACTTAAAGAGTGGATTTAAGGAGCTATTTGGAAAACTCCCTGGACTGTATAAATGGAATTAACTAACTAACTGTGGGATATAAAGAACTATAGCCATTGTATCTCCTGATGAACAATGTTAAGTAATTGGCTGACTTTGGGAAGCTAAAAAGAATAGACCTTTGAGCAGTGACAATTGACAGTGCTTTGAGTAATATTTGAACAAGATGGCTCATCAGGAAGAATTGGAGGCAATTCAAAAAGAAACTGTGTTGATGATCCAAAGTATCTATGATACTATGATGACGAATTCCAGGGAGATAAAAAGATCTACTACATGACATAACTGGAAAGACTGAAAATGTGCAACAAGGAATAATGAATCAGGAAACAAGGGAGATAACTGGAAGCATAGAGGGTATAGAACAGATTACACAACAAATAGAACAAGGAGAAAATTAGGAGGAGATAACAAAGTTGGGTGAAATAAAGCTGGGAGAATATATATTAGGAGGTAGGAAAATGGAATTGAATAAATTGAAAGATATTCTTGGGGAAAAGACAGAGGATTTGGCAGACTCGAGAGTGGACTGGCAGCAGAAAATAGTGGAAATGGAAATAATGGCTGGGTTGAATATGAAAGATGTAGATAAGGACCCAAGGAAGGAGTATGGGAGATGTGCTAAAAAGAAGTACAACCTCTAAGGATGAGAGATGATGGATAGAAAATATTATTTTTTTCTCAAACAAGATTGGCTGTATTAAGAATTAGAATAGATTAAGAGATTAGGATTAGGGGGAATATTGTTATACATATTTTTGCATAACACATTTAAAGTGAAAAATAGAGGTTAAGATTAGACTGAAAAAGGGTATTATCAGGTATGCTCAAGAATAATGCTATTGCTATTAGAAGGATGCAGTAAATATTGAATAACTAAAGAATGAAGGACTATGTGCTGACATGAATATGTATAACAACATTAGAACCATGTAAGTTTGATTAATGTAATAATTCATATTATAATATCATTTTTGTATTAACATGAATGATACCCAGATGACACACTGTCCATGTAATAATATTGATGTATATTTAAAAAAAAAACAACAACTTGACAAAAAAAAAAGATACGTAGACTTACAGATTCCTCAGACCTGCAATCTATCATTTCAGCTGTTACAACCATCGTGAAATGATTTCAACAACAGCTAAACAGTATTAGCCTTAGAATTCATCCCCAAATTTAGCCATTCACTGCTGTTGTTGGATTGATGTGCTGTATTAATAAAAGGCTTACAATTCCATCATTGGCAACTCCAGGTGAGGTTGGGAAATTGAGCCCTTGGAGAACAGCTGCCAGCCTACAATTAAGTCGAATGCTGCTATGCCATAGCTTAGCACAGTTATGAGCTCAAACGCCGTAATTCACACATCATGGTTTGTAGCTCAGCATTGTCTATGAATCCAGCCACTGAATTCTGCTTATCAAATAATAGTTAACATAAAATCTTTAGAATATAAATTAGACAGTCAGACAGACAAAAAAATAGTGAATCCAGCTAGTGCAGATATTATTGTGCTAGAATCAGATCAGTGAAGCTTTCTTACATTCTTCTATATAGCCTCATCTTAAATTGCAAGACAGTTGAAACAGATATGGCAAAAGACACTGATTTTAAAAAGGCTGAGAATTTACCCAAATGCATTTTAAAGAGCAGTTCATATTGCCTCTGTTTAAAGAAGCAATTCAGATCCAAGCTGAAAAATCTAGAGGACTCTTACTGTAGCAGGTGAGCCTGGCTGGCCTCCTTTTGTTTCTCAGGTACTTCATAATGAGGAGACATCTTCCCCAAACCACTGTCACTCAACATGCGCTTTCGAATAGCAGGATTCCACCGATCAGACATTCTGGGAAAAGAAACATTTTCAAACATGATTGTTTCCAAAAACAACTTCCTTTTCAGTTGTTTTTGTTTTTGTTGTTGTTGTTAGATTGTTAGGTTGGTTGGCTGGTTGGTTCAATCAATGATTCCCAACATTTCTTGCCATCTGCTACACTGTCCTCTTGTTTCTTCATCTGTTTCTTTGAGTAACTTCACAAAATTGCAACACTAATGGTGTTACAAATTGCAACACTAATGGTAGACTCAACAATAACTTAGTGAGGGTTGAGAAAGATGAAAGGCACATATAGATACCTTATAAATGACTAATGGACTAGAGGCAGTCCTCAACTTATAACAGTTCATTTAGTGATTGTTCAAGGTTACAACAGCACTGTACAAGGTGACTTAGGGCCATTTTGTACACTTATGACTATGGCAATATCCCCATGGTCACATGATCAAAATTCAGATGCTTGGCAACTGACTCATATTTTTTACAGTTCCAATGTCTCAGGGTCATGTGAATCCCTTTTGTGACCTTCTATCAAGTAAAGTCAATGGGGAAGCCAGATTGACTTAACAACTATGTTACTAACTGAACAACTGCAGTGATTCACTTAAAACAACCGTGGCAAGAAAGGTAATAAAATGGGGCAAAATTCACTTAACAAATGTATCCTTAGCAACATAAATTTTGGGCTCAATTGTGGCTGTAAGTCAAGGACTATCTGTACTACTTTTTTGATAACACAGGGTAACTACTATAAACATAAATGTATCTATAGTGTTAGTTCTATAGATAGGAATCACATAATTGTGTGCTCTACTACAGGTTTTACCATGGTTTATTTAACGCACATTTTACTGCATCTATGTGTAAGGTATTTTGTGCTTATTTTCCTTTAATTCTTTATTATTATTTTGTGATTTCATCTTGAACCTGATATACTGTTTTCTACTATGACATAAATATTTTAAAACGATTGCACCTAGAAATGGCTAATACCCTCTTGGATACACTTCTTACAAAGGGTAACAAAGGAAAAAAGATTGTTTCCATATGTTTTCATTGCAGTTTTATTTTCACCTTCAAAAGGCAGTCTTCAAAAGGAATGCTATTCTGATGTTTATGCATTTTCTATCAATTTTCTATGCTACAATTTTCTCTCCAAACTGCTTTCAATGTTGTAGTTATAGAGTTCCATACAGGTAGTGCTCAAGCTCATTCAACAACCAAAGTTACAATGGTGCTAGAAAAGGGGGACTTCTGATGGATCCTGGGAGTACCAACTATTGCAGTGTCCTCGGAGTCTTACGATCATGACTTCTGACAGATCCTATTGGTTCCCACAAAGTCAATGGGGAAGCCAGCAGGAAGTCACAAGCCACTAGTGCTCCTGCTGTTCTTTCACCTATCCATCTGCGCTCTCTACGTTCTACCCACAACACCTGTACAGCCATCCCTGCTCAGTAACACCTGCCTGCAGCACCCACACACTCTGTTACAGAAACTGTGCCCCTGCCCATGCTCAGGAATGCCTGCCTGTGCCATTCTTGTACCCTTTTGTGGCACCTGCACAATCATCTGTGTTCAGGAACACCTGTCTACAACACCCACAGACCTTCCTGTGGCACCAACTCATCTGCTCCCTAGCATCTGTCCATAGCACCCATGCACTATTATGCCACTTCAGCAACTCCAGTGCTTGCCTGTGGCACTTATGTGTGCATCCCTCATCTGCCTGCTAGTAGCTCTCACCCAAAGCTCTCACCAGTGAATCTGCTTTCCTGGGACTTAACAACCCATGTGGTCCTGCGATTACGACAGCAACTGCTCTTTCAGGGTCTATATTAATAGCAAGATAGGCAGTATATAGATTTAATTAATAAATAAAATAAATAAAGCTGGGACTACTGAGGTTGCCATCACTAAGAAATGACTGCATCACTTAGCAATAGAAATTCTGCTTTCAATCGTTGACTTTTTGTGGGTCTAGAATGGCAGCACTTCAAAAGCCAACAAATTCCAACACTTAATATCCCTCATCATTGACCATATTTGAACTGCTGGGAGTTGAAGTCCAGCAATATCAGAAGCACGATTAAAAACTGTATAAAGAAGGGAAGGAAATAAATTAAGGTGTCACCCTCCCACTGTACACTACAGTGATGACAGATATTGAAGGTATAAATATAGATATAATGTAGGTGATGTAGTGACTTTCAGTTGCTTTGTGCCATTCATCACAGCCAAAGAGGATTTGAAGTTACAGCTCAAAGCACCTGAAAAACAGAAGGATCAAGTTGGGAAAAAGTTCTTTAGAAAAAGAATATGTCCGAACAGAAACCTCCATGTAATATCCATCTTTAAGGATATGGAAAATTGTGTATGAAAATAAAAGAAGAGAACCTAAAAAAATCCAGAAACCCAAAAGCCAGGCTTACCCAGAAGCTTGCTCTACCACCAGGTCAGGCATTCCTGGAGGTGTTCCTGCTGGTTGAGCTGCCCCCAATTCTGGATCCAGGATAAAAATCTCATCCTGTGATATTTCTGTCACAAAGTGCAAATGTTCCTGCAACAGTGACATTAAAATAAAAGATCTATTGTTTATTGCAATCAACAGCACAATTCTATTCAGGAATACCATATATATTTGGGAACTTAAAATAATTTCTAAATCCATCTTCCTCAAGATGGATTTAAGCAAAAAAAAAAAAGCAACACTCATCCTTCTTGGTTTAAATCTTGAGCCAATTTTTCATATGATGTCTAATTTACATGGCAAAATGTGGGTCTAAATTAAAATTAAAAGTCCAAATGTAAGATCTGCAACTCTCAGAATGCACCAGATTCCCTGGCTACTTATTCTGCAAGGTGTAGTCCCAACACATTTGGGGGCATTTGCAGAAAGCTGTTCTGGGGGAAGGAACCATAGGTCAACGCATGGAGAATGCTCAAAATCCTACTCGTGGCAGCTTCTTGCTTATAGCCAGCCAACCATTTGTGCCCAAAATGTTATGTATTTCTGAGAATGGCTCTATCTTTTTCAGAACTGCAGGGTTGTGAGTTTGCCAATCATTTTCGGCTGACAACAACAAGCAGGGTAGTTATATTGGAAGATCCTTGGTAAATGGATTAGCTCCAGCAATTAGGAGATCATCATAGGAAATCCATCTGCTCAGTGGCTAGGATAAATCTTGATTTCTCAGGTTCGTATCCTGTTCTGGAAAATGCAGTACTAATTTGCTAAAGATATAGATTTATTCACGCAAATTCCATTGAATTCAATGGGAATTACTTCCCAGTAAACATGCCTAGAATTGTACAGTGTAATTTCTTTTAAATTGCAGCAGGTAGAAATAGCTGGACTGTACAAGCCACTGTTCTGATGTAGCAGCCCTTTCTTAAATCCCCCCACAAAGGACTAACACAATTTTGGCTTCTGCTTTACAGCTGAACAGAAACTAAATGAATTAAATAAAAATCAATAAAAGAAAATCCAGTCCAAATGACTTCCATATTTGTAAAACATCCAGCGTCCAAGCAACGCATACATTGCTATGTTTTTGACAAATGCTGTCACTTTAATTTGATGTGCTTTTAAGTTTTGTGAATATTTTCTTTAGGCCCAACATTATCATAATTGCCAGAGTCACCTTATCTCACAAATAGAGGATTAGGATTTTTGTGGAACTGTAGACACCAAGATAAACTCTAAGATTCTCTTTTTAATGTAGCTATCCCAAGCTCAGGAAGATAAGGGGGGGGGGGGGGAGAAAAATAA
>JANHFL010003145.1:0-11584 GCA_032468155.1 Oxyrhabdium leporinum | reverse complement strand
CCCCCCCCAAAAAGAAGAATCTATGCTATTAAACATCAAACTGATTTAAGAAAAAAAAAAAAAGAGCAAAACTCATCCTTCTTGGTTTAAATCTTCTTTGACCTTGGGTGCCTTGGGCCAATTTTTTTATAAGGTGTTTAATTTACATGGCAAAACACGGCTCTAAATTAAAATCACAGTAAGGACAATGCTGTAGAGTTTCTCAGATTTTATATTTGTGCTGTTAACCTTAATAATTAATATAATAATAATTTTAAATATTTAATGTTTAGATATTGACTAATATTAATCATATTGTGGTATTCATATGTTAGGTTTCATTTTCAGATATTAGACTTATGTACTGGTGAATTCATTTATTGTAAATCAATGCTATCATTCTAATTTATCATTTAAAGCAAAATAATCCATAATGATGGGAAGTATTCCTGAAGAATCTGTTGTATTTCTACAGGGTTATATGAGACAGCCTTACATATTACAAGTGTGCATCGTGGTATATAGACATGACCTTGAGTGAAGGGGGAAGAGATGCTAGTGATCAACGCAGAGGATCATAGCTGCATAATGAGCAGAGGAAGAAACTCAGGAACAACATAGAAGGATAGAATCATAAGGCTGGAAGGGACCTCAAAGGTCTTCTAGTCCAACCCTCTGCTCAGGGCGGGAGAACTTATACCATCCTAAGTCAAATGGTTGTCCAGGCTATCCTCCCTAACTGGGAAGAGCTGAAATTTTGTGTGGACCTCAAAGCACTTATTTTTCTTTTTCTAACTGAAAAAAAGAAGCCTGCTTTTTATTTATTTAATTTTATTATTATTTTATTTTTGACAGTTTTAGAAGCCCTTCAGCATCTCTGGAAAGAAGAAATAGAGAAAGTATATAATAGGAGGAGAGCCACATTTGACAAGACCCCTATTTTCTTATTATAACGGTGAATCAATTCAATTCTGCATTTTTTTAAAAAAAAGAGAGAGAGAAGTTAAAAGGAAAGCAACATCATCTCTATACCTGAGATCTGTCGATGCGGTAAAAGCGGTCAGCAGAAGTTGCTGCAAAAAAAAACGAGGAAAGACTTGTGTGAAAAACTGTGTTTGCTCCATCAGAAAGGGAAAAATATCCAAACTACACAGCTAAGCAATACCTCAATTGGGATCAATGAAACTGAGACAAAAGAGCATGAAACTTTTCACTTCTTCAGACCTCTTCATTAAGCACGATGGCACAAAAAGGAAGGGAATGGGAAGAAATTAGAAATACATTCCAAAATTAAGTCAGATGTTACAGCCGTGAGGTTTTCTCCTCGTACTAAGTCTAAACATAAATGAATTTGATAGTGGTTGGTATTATCAGTATGAGATGGCTGGCTTTATGCAAGTATTTTGGAAGTCTAACTGTATCGAAGAATATAAAGATGGCCTTGGAGAGAGTCTTCAACAGCCATTAAGTAAACCCCAGCTTAGAGTAGACAGTGAGAAAGAAACTCAAGATTGCCCTACCTTGATTCTCTTTGGTATAAGAAACAGGGCAATAAAAAGAATCTCTGTCAGAATTTCAACATTCTTTTATTATGCTCTGCAACAACACAGCAAAGTTCCAGTACTGCCTCCCATGAAGGGCTGACAAATTGAAAAGATTTGGCTTTTTGTAAGCCTGCCTGGCAGGGGATTCCCTTCACAATTGGCTGCTGCTTCCAGGGAAGCCCTGTCTCTTGAACTTTGTATCTCCAAGAGCTAAATTCCTTTCTCCAGATCCTCAACAATACCTTTGCATTAATTTCATCTCAGCTAAACACATTTTAATGTTCACTAGATGGTAGCCAAGACATTTAAAAAAGCATACCTCATGGTTGCCATCTAGAGGCTGATAGATCAAATTGTCAGCCAGCTGACCCTTAGTTTTAGGGAAATTTAAAAAAAAAGTTCAATTGGTTGAGAGTAACAGGAAAAAAAGAAATATGCATACAGTTATCAGAGCATTGTTCATGCCCATTTCATTTACTGAATGACATTGGGTTGGACTGGAATTTTAGCCAGTGGAACCACTAATCAATATCCTTGTAATGTTGCATATTAAATCTATATGGACAACAATGCAACACAGATCTCATTCAGAGGCATGAAACTTAAAGTAGCATTTTTTTTCAGGAAAAGAAAGAAGAGAGCCACTCCCAACATCTCTAAAACAGGCTATCAACCCAAAATCTGTTGCTTACTATTAGCAAAGCTTACAAGCTACTGGATTGGCACCAAAAGAGAGGGGGGGATAGAGAGAAAGAGAGATCAAAAGTTTGTCTGAGTGCTTGAAGGCTATATTGTGTTATTTGATCTTGATGAAGGTATGAACAACTGAGAGTTCTGAATTTATTTGAAAGAGTATTTCTGAATAAAACATTTCAAACTTTCTACATTTCCAAAGCTAAACAATGATCTTAACAACAACCACAACTCTAAATTTATTCTTGGGAACCACCATAAAAATGTTCATGTAGTCAGTCTCTATAGACTTAACATTTTAACATATCATGAAAAACACATACAGTTTAATACAGTCCAATGGTAGTCATACTTTATGTTTATGGAACTAAGAACTATAAGCTATAAAGAATTAGAAATTTGCATTCAATTATGAAACTAGCACCCATCGTTCTCCTGAACCCATGCTTGATAGGGCTAGGAGTACAAGCATTAACTTTCATTTTTTTAAAAATCATTTTATTTTATTTTTATTATTCCGTGGATGCTTCTTCTGGCAGGGCAGTCAATCTTCTGGAGGTTCTAACTGGAGGTTATTCAAGCCATCTCTACATGACAGCCTCTATGAAAGTGTTCCAGGGAGCTATAGTCCTATCAGCAAAATAAGTACCAATGTCAAGACCCCATCTCCCAAAAGTCTGCCTAAGTGATTTGGAATAAAAAGCAGAAAATCCTAAATCACACTTATAATATATGCTTGTGCTCTACTGTAGCAACAATATTGTAGCATTAGATCTTTCTTTCCTTCTAAGGCCAATTTCTCACCAAAATTATTTTTGAGTAGACAAAGAACCTTTAGCCATCACCCTTCATTCCACTTTTGTTTTGGTCCATATAAGAAATGTTTTCTCTACTTTATGACCTTCCCAGAAAACAGACGAACACACTTATACACAAAAACCAAACCATAGGCTTCTTTCCTGACATATGTACAGGTCGCTGACAGATCTCCTGAGAGTTCAATATTCAAGGGTAAAGAGAAAAAGAGGAGATGCCCACTCTGTCTCACAAATGACCCAAATGACCACAGGAAATTATTGTTCACTAACTGGGCAGGGAGGAAGCATTTCTATAAACGTACTGAGCTAATTGGAGTTGAGAAGATCACTGCCCCTGGCCAAGTCATCCTTTGAGGTGCTCTAAATGTCCACACTGAATGTTTTGTGCTGGGAGAAAAAGGACAAGACCACTTTCAAATTGGAACAATTAAAGGCAGCTCTAAATTGCCTCATCCATTGATTGCAGATGAGATTGAGATTATGTCATGAGAACAGGTCCCTCAGAAATGCTTATAAAAACAAGCTATCATGAGGATGAACCCAATGTAGATACTTCACCACGCTTATTATCAATCATGCATAGCCCCTGATTTAAAGCAAGTAACAATATATAAAATCCTTAAGATTATGTATCTAGTTGAAACTCTTATTACTGAAATAATATTCAGCAAATGTGTGAGAGCAAATACTCCTGAATAAAATACAATTTATTTCTGGACGAGCATATAAAGAAATGTACAGTCTGCCATTTTCTTGTAAGGTCATGGGAGTCAACTGTGATTCATTCTTACCATCTAGGAAGCACCATCTAGGGGATAGCCTCTGAACAGACAATACTCTTGGGAATGAGCTTTCCTGGTCCTGGATGGGACAGAAAGAAAACGACATTTTCAACAGCAGTTTGATAAAAGCAGAAGTGAATAGAACAATACCACAGCACATATTGCAGATTTAGTAAGGCAAAGCTCTTCCTAGATCTAGTTATTAACCTTTCCAAAAAAGATTGATAAGGACTCCTGTCTAAAATTCCGGAAATCCATACAGTACTGAGCCAAGGGGGAATAATAGTGTGACCCATAATAAGGCAGCTTTCAACATTACTCAGGAAATAATTTTTCTGTCAGTTTATATATATTCAGTTAAGGGTGACCAAAAGTGATAGACAGGCATCCCTGAATTCACTCAGCATGGCTTCTGATAACTAGCTGCCCTGTGCAATCACTGACTTATCCAAGTATTGATTTGATTTCACATTTGATTCGAGGCTGCAATGCAACTATTCTCAGTTTTATCAAAAGGTGGAAATCTATCAAACATGCCATGCCACGATGGATGGCTGCTTGGTTACATGGACAGCCTACTGTGTTTGCCATATTGCTAAGCAAGTATTAGCAAATCCTGCCTCCCTTTTTGAAAAAGGTTTGTTTAAAAAAAACAAAAACCACTGTGACTGATTTCACTATGAATTCACAAGAGAGAAAAATAGCAGACGAGCTATGAAATGTCACTTTATGGCCAATTAGTCCTTTTAAAAGTCCTTGCTTTCAATCATTCCATCACATAATCTCAGATTTTAATATCTGTCTTCTAGAAACTGCACTGAGAAACTTATACAAAAGATAGAGCATTAGCCTATACAATATATGGTTTGCAGTTCATTATAAATTCCAACTCAGTTGAATGGGCAGAAAGGACCACTGCCAGAAATATCCAGCTGAATAGCAAATACCATATGGACTGCGATAAGACTCCATAAATGACTATGTCTTTGGCAAAGCCTGGTATTGTTGATATACAGCAAACCAATATTTTTTTTTCTTCAGTCAATTTCAGAGCCAACTTATGATGTGAGTTAGATGTTCCTCAGATTAAATTTTTCATCCCAAATTTCAGATACGCATGCTGATGCTCATTAGCTTGGCATTTGGGTCTTTAATAGCTTCCCGTTTGTCCCAGGAGGAACACTAAGATTCCTTTTTGTAGCTTCTGTCCCTGAGCTTGATTTACGTTATCCAATAACATTCCCTTTATTACACCTGATAGAATGTAAATTATGCTTCAGATACCAATTACAGAGATTAAATGATACTATAGTTTCATAAACAACAAAAAGTCTTTATGTTGCTTTGATAGGACCTATTCCTAATTGCAAAATTCTATATTCCCTTCTCATACAGAACATACCAAAGATGTGAAATCATAGAATTGCAAGGAGACAGGTAGACAAGTGACTGAGCAGCAGAGCATGATATAGACAGAAAGTTCATGAAGAAATAATAAGAGAATGGCCCTTTAGGCCAAATCAGATAAAAATGCAACTTAGAGCATTAGTTGAGATAATATTTAACATGCCTGCTGTGCAGATGATGTTCAAAAAAATAATCATTTAAATTGGGAATGCAAACTACAACTACTGTAGGGCATCTTATGCACTGATCTGGAAATGTTATACAACAAACATTTGGTATTTCTTTGCATTGTGTTTAGTCACAAACTTGACAAAATAATTCCCCATCCATAATAGCATCCTTCTCCTAGACCAAGAGTCTTGGTCACTTGAGAATGTGATGCTACAATTTTTAAGAAATCAGAAGAAATAATTTTGGTAAATAGAGTACGGCGTATTTTGAAGGAGAGGCATCATGAATGCCTGCATATATTGAGATAACATGAACTGCTCCCTATGGGGCTCCCCGTTCTGAAAACTAAAAAGAATGCATAGATCCTGTTCTCATTACAACATTTCTTTCTAAGATGCTGGACTTTATTTTTCCCTTCTGCATATCTATGCAGTGACAGAAGGGCAAAGAGCCAAAGCTGAAGATCGCCAGACATTGTATTATACAGTTGCCATCAAGCCTAAACATTGATCGTAGAGTTTGAGGCTGATTAAAGTTGGAGATAAGGAGCCACTGGAAGGCAATAAGTTGCATTATGAGTCACGGTGGCACAGTGGTTAGAGTGCAGTACTGCAAGCTACTTCTGCTGACTGCCATCTGCCTGCAATTTGGCAGTTCAAATCTCACCAGACTCAAGGTTGACTCAGCCTTCCATCCTTCCAAGGTCAGTAAAATGAGGACCCAGATTGTTGTGGGCAATATGCTGACTCTGTAAACCACTTAGAGAGGGCTGCAAAGCACTGTAAAGCAGTATATAAGTGCTATTGATATTGCATATAAAAAGAATTAGGCCTGTGAGAATCAGATGAAATCTGGTTCAAATGCCAACTCAACCTTTACACAGTGGTGTCTTTTCCACCAAGTACACCCATCCCTGGACCAGGAGACTCTACGTATGGTCACTCACACATTCATAACTTTCCAATTGGATTATTGCAACATGGGAAAAATATATATAATTCAGCAAGGATATCCAGGATTGCTGTGTCAACTGTGATACTTAGAAAATTCAGATTGCCCCAGGAGCTGTTGATACAGCTCTACAGAGGAATTATTGAGTCTTTCATTTGTACTTCTATAACTGCATGGTTTGGTACAGCACGCAAACAGGACAGGTTCAGATTCCAAACGATAGTTAGAACTGCAGAAAGAACAGCCCCAGAATAACAGTATAACAAAGTTGGAAGGAACCTTGGAGATCTTCTCATCCAATTTCTTGCTCAGCCAGGAAACCCTATACCAATTCCAACCATCCTGTCTTCCATTGAGGACCTGTATATTCCATGAGACAGAAGAGGGCTGAGAAAATATCTACAGAGTCCTCACATCCTGGAAATCAACTGTTTCAACCTCTCCCCTCAGGATGCCACTATAGGGCATTGCATGCCAAAACAACCAGACACAGACAATGTTTTTCACTTGTGCCATCACTCTACTGAACACCTAACTACCACGGTTCTGTCTTATGTCCAAGGATATTTACCCATGTAGTATGGCTATATTATCCTTCTTAGCTTTTCTACTATCTTCTCCTTTTGATATTTTATGATTATATTACTTTGTTGTTTGTATGTTTGTATGTACACTGATTGTATTATCTTGTTGTTTGTATGGCCAATAAAGCTGTTCTGTTCTATTCTATTCCCACAAAAAAAAATCAGAAGAAGTTTGGTAGTATATTTTCCAGCTAATGAATTTTGTTAAAAGGCAGAAGCTTCTATATTCTGGATTGTTTATGATGAAATCCTGCAAAATGTCTTCAAGGGGAAAAAATGTTATTCAAAATATCTGAACCTGAATAAATCCTTAAGCAATTCAGTCTGAAGACGTCTCCCCCTCCCTCCCTTTCTTTTTTTCCCTAAAAGGAACAAAATAAATGTTACCTGGTAATGGACTCTCTGTGTTGTTGAAGATACAGACTGCAAATCCTAATGCAAGAAAGTTCCAATGGAAGCAGTGATTAACTAAGGCTCATTTCATCCACCTTCCTATTCAAAATTAAATTGTTCATCAATTTTTCTTCTGGCTATTACAACAGCAATAATGACAATACAAAATAATCACACATGAGAGAGGAGGATGAGGAAGAATAGGAAGTAATCCCTCAAATAAGCTTTAAGAAAGCCAAAATAAAACTGCAATTGATATTATTCAAGGATTTTGCTGCCAAGTGATCTTACAGATAATTTAGTCTAAAATGGCCTGATATTTTCCAATTGTCCCCAAGAACATTACCAAGGAACCAAGAACAGTATTTGATTTCTATATAAAGAGATTTAGAATGTTTAACTATCTGATGATTATATCTTCTGCCTTTTCATCTTTCCCTAGTGCCCTAGACAGAAGCAGATAATTGTCACTCAGGGATGAAGGAAATACTCAGTTTATACATGACAGTTATTGTCTTTTCCCATGGCTGAGTTAAGTAGCTAGCCAACCTTGAGTAGGGAGAAAACTATGCCGTCATGATATTTACTGCCTTCATTGTTGATCCTTATCTTGCCTCTGTTATATCTGCTCCAGGTCACTGATGGGTGATGTTCTCATTATGCATTTAAGAACATAATGTGTTGATTCCTTCAATTTTGGTGTCCACTCTATCAGCACATCTTTACCCATGAGAAAGTTATTTGTCCATGAAAAGCACTACAGAAGGAGTGGAGAGAATCTGACAGCCAGGCATCTCGTGTCCCTATTCCCCCGCCCTATCCTGTCACTGCAGGGGATAAAGTTACAGTTCAAAAACCCTGACTAGAAAGGACTTCAGAAGAAAGTTGCCAGTGTATCTAAGCTGTGTTGTGTGAAATGTGGGAACTGGGGAAACAGGGAAAGGGGGGGGGGTGTGAAAGAAAAAAACTTCTCTTGCAAGAGCCTTGGCCAGTGGGGGAAAAAATGAAACCATCCATCATCCATCTATACACTTAGTGCCAAGCTTTCTAGAATCACAAAGTGAGAAACGGAATTAATGGGGCACTGAAAGTGAGGTCTTGACAAGTCATGTCTATCTAAAAAGAAATTGTTTCATACTTCCTTTTTTGAGTCCTAAACCATAAAATGTCACGCTGGGTTTTCAAATTTACTTCCAAATGCTTATAACTGAATAGAAAGAAGACCAGACGTTATTTCTTTCATTTTGAAGAGGCATGGCAAATTTCTTTTTTTCCTAGAGACCAAACTCTTGTTGGTTCAGTCTTAAAAATTGAACCATTGAAGATGGCTATAATCTTGGTGACCATTTGGACATTACTAAAGATTGTTTCTGGCAACCATACGCTCAAGGATTTTTAACGTCGTGCCACTGTGTCCAGATTTTTAAGATCTGTTTAACAATAGAAAAGGCTGACCACCACAGGGGGACCTGATAGCACTATTTCAATATTTGAGGGGCTCCTACAAAGATGAGGAGGTCAGACTACTTTCCAAAGCACCAAAAAGCAAGACAAGAAGCAATGGTTGGAAACTAACCAAGCAGAGAAGCAACATAGAGCAATTAACCTATAGAATAGTTTGCCTTCAGAAGTTGTGGGTGCTCCATCACTGGAGGTTTTCAAAAAGAGACTGGATAACCATTTGTCTTAAATAATAGTCTCCTACTCAAGCAAGGCATT
This sequence comes from Oxyrhabdium leporinum, assembly GCA_032468155.1. Classification (NCBI taxonomy): domain Eukaryota; kingdom Metazoa; phylum Chordata; class Lepidosauria; order Squamata; family Cyclocoridae; genus Oxyrhabdium; species Oxyrhabdium leporinum. Next base: position 2,543 of record JANHFL010003145.1, on the reverse strand, counting down.
GGACCAGAAGACCTCCAAGGTCCCTTCCAACTTTATTATTCTATGTTCTATATTTGATTCTTTCCAGCCACAACCATTCCAGGAACAGTTGCTTCTCCTGTTAATTAGCTCTATGTTTTCTCAGTGCCTTTTATGACCAGGAAATCCTAATCTCTCCAGGCTTTTAACCAGAAAGAGTTCTGATATTTGATTTAAAGTGGGTACACATTTTCACACCTCAAAAATAGCTTCAGGGTACACACAACATAGTAGTTTATTGTTCCAATGTCTATTCTGAACTTGTGAAATGTCCAGATGAGGTTAGGGATAAAGGGCAGATAAACCAACCTTGGAGAGCCAAGGTAGAGCTTGAAAATTGCAATATGGTAAAATGTGCTGCAGTTCTCCAACTGATATATGTTAGAGCCATGGTGGTTCAGTGATTAGAATGCAGTATTGCAGGCGAACTCTGCCCACTCCCAGGAGTTCGATTCTGACCGGCTCAGAGTTGACTAGCCTTCCATCCTTTTGAAGTGAGTAAAATGAGGACTCGGATTGTTGAGGGCAATATGATGACATTAGTAAACCACTCAGAGAGTGCCCTAAAGCACTATGAAGTGATATATAAGTCTAAGTGCTATTAATATTGCTACATGTCCTTCAACGTTTTGGCACTGTGCTGAGAGTGGACTATGGCAAATGCAGAAGAAGTCATCCGCATGCCTGCAAATGATTAGCACACTAGCAATTGTGGCGGATAATCTTAACTCATGAAATAGTGGTAGGTTAGGAGTTAACAATCAGATCATCAGTCTCCAGAGGATCGTAAGCAAGTTATGGGAACTCTTTTGAGTTTCTTGACCTTCAGATATTTTAATCTGATGAACTTTCTTTGCTTTTGATCTGTCCTTTGGCACATTTTGGTCCAAATGGAATTCATGGATATCCTTGTATAAGTCTAATATATTCTAGATGCAACCATGTCCATTTTTATCTACTCACCTCCTCTAAGCGATCCACATAGATGCGACAAGTCTCCAAGTCACAATCTCCTCGGACAACTATAATTCCCAGTGGAATAGCTATAGATGCATAACGATAATAACAATAAGAATGAATAATGTTAAAATGTGTAACCAAAAAGTTGGGCATGATGCATACAGTATATAAGAATATAGAAAAGTATCCTTCAAGCTGCATTTTATTCCTGGTGACTCATGGACAATTCTATGTTGTTTTCTAAGTAGCAGTACAGAAGGAGGTTGTCAACTTTTAACTTCCCAGTTCAGTCTAGAGTCCCAGCATTCCCTGAATACTCATAAGCCCCAACCCAATTGAATTTCTGAACCCAGACAAAATCAGCCAGGTGCCACCACCTGCTGAGATGAAGAAACTATGTAATTACTGCTCATCTTAAAAATGTTATTAGAATATACGTAGCCTGTCAAAAGTTAGTCAATTATACTTAATGGTATTTAATTTCAGCAGAGTGGGATTGCAAAGGCATAAGTAAAGATGCACCTCTCCTGTTAGATGCCAAATTAAAATGAATAGTAAACCCTCAAACTTCCCCATGAGAGGAAAAAATCTTCTAGGCCCCCTAAATGCTTTCTCAGAAATGAATAGTGTAGCTATGGAAGGAGACCCTCTTCCTCTCACCCACAAAAATAAATCTTGCTATTCATCATTTACAAAAGGAATTTGTGATTAGCTCAACTGTTCCAAATGTTCTCCTCAAAGTGGCCCTCTGGCATGGTTTGCTGACCACATTTTAAGCAATGTGCTGATGTTGTAGGCATATCTGTAGACATGACACAGAAACTGCCCATGAGGATAAATGGAATAACACAGAGATCCAGCTCTGCTGGCATAGTGATGAAGACATTTATTCCCCTGCCAGAAAGCCTGAATGTAAATCTACATTTCCAAAAAAGAAAGAGAATGTGTTCTGATCCATAAACTCTAATGATGTCTGCTTATATTTTCCCTATTAAAATGTGTCAATTTTAGAGTATGTTCTCATTGGGAAATCTTGGGGAATATTATGCTGAAACAAAGCAACCATTCCATTTCAACAAAGTACTGTTGGCAGGAATCCTAAATTGCATTAACAGAGGGATGCAATCAAGGTCAAGTGAGGTACTAATACCACTCTATAAAGTCTCAGTAAGACCACACCTAGAATACTGCATCCAATTTTGGTCACCACACTATTAAAAAGATGTTGAAACTCTAGAAAGAGTGCAGAGAAGAGCAACCAAGGTGATTAGGGGACTGGAGGCTAAAACATACGATGAACAGTTACAGGAACTGGGCATGGCTAGTCTAGAGAAGAGAAGGACCAGGAGAGATATGATAGCAGTCTTCCAATATTTGAGGGGCTGCCACAGAGAGGAGGGGGTCAAGCTATTTTTCCAAAGCACCTGAAGGCCAGACAAGGAATTATGGATGGAAACTGAACAAGGAGAGATTCAACCTGGAAATACAGAGAAATTTTCTGACAGTGAGAACAATCAACCAATGGAACAGCTTGCCTTCAGAAGTTGTGGGAGCTTCATCACTGG
>JANHFL010003144.1:100148-119053 GCA_032468155.1 Oxyrhabdium leporinum | reverse complement strand
GTCTCCCCTGGTCCTTCTCTTCACTAGACTAGCCAAGCCCAGTTCCTGCAACTGTTCATCGTATGTTTTAGCCTCCAGTCCCCTCATCATCCTGGTTGCTCTTCTCTGCACTCTTTCTAGAGACTCAACATCTTTTTTATAGTGTGGTGACCAAAACTCTAGTGTGAGCTGGGCTTTAATCAGTAGTTTCCAGTCTTGCCTACAGAGCCTGTTCCTTATCTGACATTACTGATTCCTCCAGCGTGCCTTGGGTCACAATCCTTGGTCTGATGACAGACATTTTTCTAGCCATCTCTCTTCGTTTTCTCTGATATATGCACAGTGAAGGCAGGCTCTTCTTCAAGAGTCACCTAATGTTACTGCTGCCAAATGGAATAGATGCCTTTTTTCTCCCTTAATGTGCTTCCTTCCTTTCATGTCATTTGTAGCACTAGTTCAAATGATCTTTCCCCTTTCCAATTTGCTGAACTCATTGAGAATGGAAACAATTTCAACTGTCAAGTTGCTTATTTGGGATCGTTCTTCTATTTCCACAGCATCCATCATGTTTTCTGCTGAATCGCCCAATAAGGTTAATTATTACCCAGGTAGGGGAGTGATTTTCATTATGCGTCTCGGTTTCGGAATCGTTTTAAATATACATACTCTCTCACCCCTCGTTTTTAAAATCGTGTATTCACTTGTGCTCTCAGAAAGTAAGGGGGCACTTTTCTGCACACTTCACCTGAAAATCAGTGCTAGAGAAGAGATTACAAATACACAAGCATTAAAAAAAAACAATCCTCTTGCCACTGCTACAAGGTATTCAAGGTTGTGAATGGAAGTTCTTCTTTCAGACTCTTGTGGACCAAGCTTTCCTACAGCGGCAAACATAAATCCATGAAGCTGCTCCTAGGAATACTTCAGAAAAGATGAGTGCTCCATCACTGGAAGTTTTCAAGAAGAGATTGAATAGCTATTTGTCTGAAACAATATAGGCTTTGCCGGCTTGAGCAAGGGGTTGGACTACTAGAAGATCTCCCTTCCAACTCTGTTATTCTGTAAATGAAAACCCAGCATTTGGATTTAAGTTTGGAAGGAAAATTTCTGAAGGGCATGTAAAGTTCATTATGCTCTCCCAATGTTCTTCGCAGTTAGCCTTGGGGATTTCAAATATTACACTTTTCTCACATAATCAAGTTGGAATAGTTGGTATAATGTGATATGTTAGCAAAATTGGCTTCTACATTATAAATACATGAATTAGGTATTTACTGGTTAGTTTAATTTATATCCTGACTTTATTGGATACAGCTCAAGGCAGCATACATAATGTTCCTTCCTTCTACTTCTTCTACTATTATCATGTGTGGCTGTATTACCATTATCCTTCTTATTTGTTCCACTACCTTCTATTATTGGTATCATCATTATGATTAATATTATTTTCTTCTTATTATTATTATTACTTTGTTGTTTGTATATACTGAGAGCTTATGTACTAGAGACAAATTCCTTGTATGTCTAATCACACTTGGCCAGATAAAGTTGTTCTGTTCTATTCTATTCTATTCTATTCTATTCTATTCTATTCTCTAAATTCTATGAGAGGGGTCGAATTGAATCCTGCTTCTCTATCCACTGAAGGCAGAATTATTTGATTCATTTGCTCACAGTACAAAAACAACAACTACCTACCTGTAGTAGAGAAAGTTATGGAATGAGGTTTGTTTCAAGAAATTGGCTGAGCATATTGCACTCCAGCCTCAATGGAAATGAGCACAATCCTAAGTGCAATTTTAAAGAATAAAGGCAGAGATATTCAGTTGTGTGAATGATTAACAAATAATAGCTGATTCAACTTGCAACTGGAACAAGAATTGCAAAAAACAAGTAACCTGGTTGAGTGTTGCTGAAACCCAGGATCATTCTTTCTCAGGATGAGTCTGCAGTTTTCTTGTAAAGATTTTAGAAGTGGTTTGCCATTGCCTCCTTTCTAGGTCTGAGAGAGAATGACTGGCCTAAGGTCGCCCGACTAGCTACGTGCCTAATGTGGGACTAGAACTCCCAGTCTCCCAGCTTCTAGCCTAGGGCCTTAACCAACCCGGCTCTTTATTCCTATATTTTTTACATTATGTTATAAATATACTTGGAGCTTTCATTAAAATCACAAAGACCAGTTCACCACTGGGAAAAATGTGCAATGTTCTCTCTTCATTTTCATAGCTAAGGAAGGCAAGATTTCTTTCCTTCCCAACTCTTAGGCTGACTCTCAGCTATGCTTGCTCTTCCTTCCTTTTATGTCCAAAGTGAGATGCTACCAGTAGTAGACCTCATCTATCTTCAGGTGAAAGGACCAATTCTATAGGTGCCCATTATGTTCCTGCAAAAAAAAAAAAATGAAACAAAAGACGTCAGTTGCGGCCTACCCCACCCCTCCACTTGGGATTTTAATAGTGGGCTTAATTTCCTCATGGAAGCAGAATGAAAGGGGTCAAAGCAAAAAAACAAAAAAAAAACGGAAACAGACGGATTATGGGTGGTGGGGGCAGTGGGGAGAAACAGCAGCTGTTGTATTCATGGTTAATCAGGTGTGTCTGGCTTTATGTAGCATCTGTCTGCTACTGTTACCATACCATATGTGAAAGCAAATGGAAGGAAGAGAGGCATTCATGTTTGAAACCTTGTGCGTTGACCTCTCTCTCTCTCGGTCTCCTCAGGATTCTTGCCTATTCATTGGGTGCTATTAAGGTAAGTCTCCAATTCTGTTCTCCCCCAGCCATCATAACCACTTTGATTGGAAGCCATTCCATTTGCCCTCAAATCATATCCCACTTACTGTTTTATTTCCTGAGTGACCTGCAGGAAAATATTTCAAGAAGAGAAATGGCATATTGCCTTGCAAGTAAGAACGTAGTAAGGAAAGGCTTTCAGGGAAGGGTTCCAAGACCAATAATCCATTCTGCCCTCAGTTGATTTTGGACTGCCAAAGGAATTCCTCAAGAGAGACATAAGCAGAACTCAAATGTGGACGTATCTGCCAATCTTAAAAAATAGGCCAAGAATATTGTCCTGCTAACTATTCTATGCTAAAACAATATTGCTCAGATAAATATCCTTTTTGGTGTTCTAGAAACAAAATACATTATTACTTTCTAACACTGAATTTTCTCTATAGGAGGATAGTGACTGGAACCATTTCAAGGCCAGTCTGGTTTCTGGGGCAGTTTAGCAAAGAAATAGCGTAAGTGACTGTAAAAGAATAGGACTGCTATCCTAATGCAACATGGAAAACAGACTGATGTTGTTGCTACTTGCTCCAGTTAGCCTAATAGCTCACTGTTATGTATTGTATATTGTGTATATAGTTGTCAGTTGAAGTTCTCATTCTGGTCCTCTATCGGAACGGGAAAATACTCTCTCTTGATTGGCTGTTTGGCTGATCAGTTTCTATAAAAGGAGCTCTGCCAGCCAGGCAGTTCAGTTGCCTCACAGGCAGTATTGAATAAAGAGCTGTTAGAAATCACTCTGGCCTCAACTCCGTCCTTTACCCAGAACTTAACACTCACAGCTTATTTATTTATTTACATCTAAGAAATGGCTGCCACCCCAACTGTCAAGTCTGTGATTGACACGGAAACCATCTGAGTAAAGTGAATTGAACTTTGTCTCTTAGACAGTATGATAATATAGTTAAAGCTAGGTAAAGAAGAATGCAGAAGGGAATCAGGAAGACAATTAGTACAGATGGTAAAAAAAAATAAAACACCTAGATTGGAGCAAGACTTTGCAATTCTTTGCAATATCTATGAAGAATATCTATGAAGATATCGAGGAAGTGGGAAAAAATAGGACAAAAAGTTTCATGTTAGCTTGAAAACTAACCAGGAGAGTCATTTCTGAATGGGCATTGAGGAACTATTTACCAGTGTGGAGGGCAATAAGATGAGGTGAACAGCTTGTAGACAACTAAAATGCCAACACATGGAATAATCCCGACAAGAGTAGACAACAATATGTGGTCAGTTCTTTTCTGCCAGTTGATTGGTAGATTATTCAGTGACAATGCATGTTATTGCAGAGTATGGATTTTGAAAATGAAAACAGTAACTACTTATTCCAGCCAAGGAGGTTGAAATCATATCTGTCCCAGCCATGTTGGTGAATGACTGTCCTGGGATAATTATGGCCCGGCTGATTCTATCAGTGGACTAAGTTATTCTTCCAAATTGGATTTTAGATGAAAATACAGTTTGGCAGCTTTGCAATTCTACCAGGCAGGCTGTCTCAGGGGTATTATAAATTAATTTCCAAAGACTGTAATCTGGTGCTCTCCAGATATTTTTGATGACAATTCCCAGGGTTCCCGGCCAGCACATCTGTTGCCCATGTTGTCTAGGAATTACGGTATCTGTAATCTCACACAATTACCTGTAGTGGGAACCAAGTTTGGGAAGGCTGTTTTGAATTATTCTCCATGTGTTGACCATATATGAAGCTATTTGGAAATAATTATCAGGGGTTTGCAAATTCCATGCCATATCATTTACATGGTAGTTCTAAGACTGGCAGTTCTAGTGTTCCTCTCTGTCACACCCACATAAAGCCATAACTATGCAGAACAAAATGGAACAGACTGGAAGAAAATAAACAAAATGAAAGCTCATACTAAGTGCTCTTGGTGAGCAGCGGACCAGAGCTGGTATGTTAAGATCACTTGGCCTTCTTCAAGTGGTTTCTGACTCACTTATATGGGTGTAGAATATGTATGAATCAATTTCTGGGTTCCCCACCACGTTAATCGACAACTGAATGGATTCACACCTGGCTAAGGTATAAACCATCATTTACAAATGACAATGGAAAAGTTCACATATCATACAAAACAAAAGACAACCCCCCCCCCCCAATGTTCATTTGATGTGTGAATGCAGTGAAGTCAGTACAATATTTGTTTCCCACAGATCTTTCTAGCAATTATGTTGATTATTTGTGGCTCTTCTCCAAGGCACTTGCCTTCTAAGATTAAGCTAGTGTCAGCCTTCAGATCATTCGCCCTGTGTCTTTATGATATAAAACATAAATTGAATATCCTATTTTCTCAACCTTTCAATGGTATTTTATAGCAAACTCAGAAACTAATTCCCTGCTTTTAAACTGGATATTTATCTAACTTGTTTACTTAAGTCTATTGCTTTTAACTTCAGAGATATGAGGGAAGTGGGGAGGAGGTTACCTTTGTCTTTTTTAACGTTAAAATGTTGATCAGTTTAGTCAAGCATCTTGAGGCATTTGTAAGAAGATAAGATAAATTCCTAAATAAATTAATAACATCTCCAGAACACTAAGTATATTATAACACAATGTTTCTCAACCTGGGCAAATGGTTGGACTTCAACTCCCAGAATTCCCCAGCCAGCTGTGCTGGGGAATTCTGGGAGATGAAGTCCACCTATCTTAAACTTGCAGAGAAACACCGTTATAGCAGATTTCAAGCAACTGGAAGCATTTGTCTTGTTTTAATCATCACATATTTCTTCTGTATAAAGTGAATGCACATGTTATTCATGGAAAATATTTGAATCACAGGCCCATCTGTATGTCTATATCAATTTTGTGCATGCTGATTTATATAAGCACATTTAGACTTTTTTTTCTGAGGTCTATCTAAAGATCATAGAGTGCAAAGACTAAATTGTATTAAGTGAAAAAGTAGATAATTCATTAATTTAAACAATTTGTTTGCCAACCATCCTGAAATCACTCCGAATCAATATATCCTCAACAAGTACAATTAAATTTCAATATGCTGAACATGTTTGAAAAGGTGTACAAAAAGAATTTCTTCAGTCTTTTCATATGCAAACCATATAAAACTTTTGTACTAAATATTTCTAAAACTGAATGAGCCATTAATTAAAAATAGCAAACATGAAGCAATCATAGCCATCCTCTATTAATTTAATAATTCCCACCTCTATCGAACTCTATAGCTTGTCTATAACTGGTTTTATTTATGTTATTTATTTACTAACTTTCTATGCTGCCCAACTCCCCTGTAAGGTGACTCTGGATGGCTTGTCACCATAATTTAGATTAAAATTACCATACTGCATAATTCTATTTGAGAGAGCGCCTCAGAATTGTGGTGGGAAGAAGGAGGGTTGCTGGAAGATAATAGATGAATTCATAATCTTGTTTCTACCAACTCCCTTCCAAAATAAGCTGAAAACAACTATTATTATCCTGTAAGTCTAAGGTAATGTCAATTATAGTTTCAATAAACAATAATATGAAAAGTGATTTGACAAAAAAATGTTATGCTCAATCTATAAACGTATGTTAATTCAATATTATATACCAACTTAGTTAATAAGTACCAAATCCATAAATGATGTATCAGAATAGAAGAAGACAACGAAAGTGCATATGTGGTTAGAAAAAATGATAAGGCAGGATATAGATTATAAGGCAGAATTATTTTTGTTAGGCATAATACCAGAAAAATATGATAAAGGGAATGTATATTTAATATTATGGTACATGTTTTGACAGCAGCAAGAATTGTATTTGGACAATACTGAAAAAAATGAAACACCTACAGAAGAAGATATAATTTTAAAAATATTAGACTGTGCAGAAATGGATAGACTAACACTGAAGATAAAAGAAAAAGAAGACACAGAATATTTTCAAACTTGGGGCTTGTTTTATCAATGGTTGGATAATAGAGGTAGAAACTAGGAACTTAAAAAATACTGCTATGTAAGCAAACTGGCTCAGGCAGCATGCTGTTCACCAACACTTATTGTATGTAAAGATAAAAAATATATAAATAAATTGAGGGGGGGAAGAATAGAAGAAGAAGAATACTTCAAAACAATGTTAGCCGTAAATATATGCTACTCTATTATCTATGTTTGCATAAAGAGTTTTACTCACGTTTGGTCAGTACAGGACTATTCTCCTGACCATGTCTGTGTTGGGTCAGTGCATATGGACAATCCTGTCCCTTATTCATGTTTAAATATCCTGTCTGAATGGTATTTGTAAATGGTTTTCATTTTTGCTTCTAGAGGGTAAGTGGGTGTGCGTGCACCTGTATGTGTCTGTGTATATTTCTTTGATAGTTTTTAAAACTGAATCATGATGTCCATTATTCCAGCAAAGAGAAGTATTTGCAATCTTGTTTCCTCACCTCTCCATCAAACTCTGCTAGGCTCTCTACTAAATATAGCAAATCAGCAATAACCTTGATGGTTTAGTTAGAAGAGAAACCTGTTAGTTTGAAATGCCAGGAAGAAGCATTTGGCTGAAAGAACAAACAGCTTCTACCTACACAGCTATTAGAGCACTTCCTCTGCAGATTAGTCCTGTAATTAAAATAGATGTCAGAATAAACAGATGGGATATATGTAGGAGGGATTCCATAATGACCACTTTCCATGACTGAAACGTGGAATGGTTGTAGCTTAAACGCAAGGAGTAGCCCTATTAGAACATGTCCTTGTGCTTTGCAAAAACTGGAGCTTTTCTGAGATTCAATTTTGTTACTGTATTTGTAGGCTAGTGAGGCAAACTGAAAGGACAACACTCTCTTCGGACATTAAACCAAAAATGAATATAGATCACAAGAAACAGAGGAAGTCTTCTTAGTTGACTTACCACCAAGTACTGTGAAGTGTTAAACACATATTCTAACACTGTTGGGGTTGCCCATAAAAATGAACACTAATTAGAAAGAAGTCGTGCTGACATCATATATAAGTTCATTTCTAGTGGCTAATGACCTCAAAAGCTAGCGTAGCCAGCATATATTTTTGAAATGATGTTCCTGTAGTTGGATAACATTCCAGGGACCTCATTGTTTATTTCTAGTTCTTAATTAAAAGAAATGAGAAGCTCAAAGACTCAAACTTGCATTGAGGTCTCTTCTTTAAGATTTAAGAGTGGTCTCTTGTCTTTCTTTGTTTGTCTTGTCTTTGTTTGCTAATAGTAAAATAAAGACATTCAGGAATGTTCACTTTCTTATTTTTATTCCAGGTAATGCAAAGCTGAAAATTGGTTTAAATTCCATTAAGTCTACAGTACTGATTTGTTTTCTATCCCATACAGGATTCCCAAGTCAGCTTACATTAAGTAGCAAAATACAAACAATGAACAGGTTTGTTCACAGTCTCCTCTCCTCCCCTCCCCTCTCCTCTCCAATAGATACTACCAGTAGTTGTGTAACCTGGTGAAATAAAACATTAGAAATGTGGGCTTAACTCAAGAAAGGTTGGAATATGTGGTGCTTGAAACAATGCAGCACTCTTCCTGTGTTGTTTCAGGGGTTAAGATTTTGAAATTTCTCTGGACCACAGAAAGCAACATTGACAGCAAATATTCATGTGGCTGTGGCTATTATGGCTTTTATAAATCAGAAATATATATACAAAGTGTCCCCAAAGTCTTTAAAAATTTAAAAGTTCAGTTACTTTGGGGACACCAACATGGTCCCTAAAACAATATTCCTTGAGAGTTGGTGTTTTAAATGTTACATGTGAGAAATAAACTATAATGACTTCAACCATTTGCTATTTGGGCAATAGTTTCTGATTTTGTTGTTATTTTGTTTTAAAAGTGTTTAGCATGCAACTGGTTGGGAATGCAAAAGTCTTTGAACTGAGTGAAACTTATTTTGCAGCAAATAGTTCTATAAATTGTACTCTTCATTTTGTGCCAGGAGTTCCTCCATGCAATTCATTGTCTGATTTGGGAATCAGACTTTAGTAATTGCACTTTCTAACAATACTTATCTTTCTTGAAGATGTCGCTGCTCTAGACCAGATCAATAAAATATATTGTGTTTTTATTCCACTCTTTGCATCCTTCCCCCTTACCCCACAAAAGGTAAAATACAAGATGCCACTGCCTTCAAACAAATCTCTGTAGATCAGTCACTACAAATACAGTGCTTTTCAGTGGAGGGAATTCATTTAAATAGCTGTGAATCATCAAATTCTTGAGTTTTCATGAATGCCAACAGTTTTAGGCAGATACATTGAATAGTATTGTGGTGAGCAATCAATTGATGGAGAACTCAGAGAACGGAAATACATGTATTAACTAGCGTGGATCAAACAGTGGTTTGGGAGAGTGCCAGGTATAAAAAGCTGCTGAGACAAGTCGAAAGATGATAAACTCGTACCATGCATAATCCAAGTGAAAGAATTCAAAGAGATTGGTAGAGCCACCCTACATAATCCAGCTTTTAGATACTACAGTTGGTGTTTCCAGGCTCAAGTTCAGATGCCCTCAGAGAGAGAGAGAGAGAGAGAGAGAGAGAGAGAGAGAGAGAGAGAGAGAGAGCGCATGGGGGAGAGAAATTACAGTCTATGTTCCAGGATCTCCATTGAAACAATTTTTGAAGAAAAAAACATATGGTCAAATATTGGCTGTGCACAACAGGGGTGCCAAAAATGACAGCCAACTTTGGGAAATGACAGAAAATGAAAAACACATGTGCACAGCAGGGGCAACCACTTTATATTGTAAGGATGAATATTAGAATTGATGCACTCCAATGCTTGGATTTCTTTGTGAATAAAAGGCAGTCTCACAGCTGTAGGAGGCCCTTCCAGAAAGCATCATTTGGCAGTGGTTTGGCTGCCTGATGTCTGGAAAGCCAAACCAGATGTCCAGTTGGATTATCCTACTAAAGAATGAACATGGTCTTTATATTTTTCTTCAGAAGCCACCTGGTTTTGTCAGGAGTTTCATCCAGATGAAAATGTATAGAAGCTCCATGGACTATATGTGAATGCTGCATGTTCACTAAGGATTGATCTCACAGACATATTTTGCTCTTAAATCTCTCATTTTCATCCTTATGTTCTGGCTCTGCCATATTCTTGACCTTTTTAGATATCCAAAATGGGCCCTTGCTGCTTACTATCCAATGTAGCTCTGTTGTTCAAGATATATATGGAAGTTTCACTTGTGAAGGTACATTGTGAAGGCAGGGTGCACCATGAGGACCTAGGTTCCCTTTCAAACACCTTCAGTTGCTTCAATAGACTTTAATTGTTAAAGACACCAGAAGTAATTATAGTCCCTGTGTTTAGTTCATTTACTGTATTTCTAAGGGAGCACAGTGGCTCTAGCGGTTGGGAAACTGGGCAGGAGGCTAGCAAGCCTGTGTTTGAGACCCGAGAGTTGCCGTGGGGTAAGGTTGAGCTCTTGTCCTTCACTCCAGCTTCCCTTAGGGACATGAAAGGAGCCCTGGCTTGGGTGTCCATAGGGCAACAATGATGTCACCGGCTAATCCTCTCAACCCAGAAGCTGGGATCAAATTGAAATGGCTCAAGACTATCTTCTACTGCCAGTTTTCAACCAGTGGAAATGCCTGAATTAATGGCCCTTCAGCATGAGTTGGTATTGCAGGTTATCACTTGGATGGGGGTTTCTTTTGCAACATTGCTCTCACAAGGAAGAACAGTCCGCTCCTGATATCTCAAGTTATGCAGCATTTATTTGGGAAAAATGAAGCACCCCCCCCCCACTCTCCAATAATCTTGAAAATTCTTATATAATAACAGGCTGAAAGAAAACAGTGGTATGGGCTTTATGTATCCTTGTAGGAGTTCCACTGTAGCATTCTCCATATAGTATTCATGAAAAAGAGGGGTGGTTTAGGTGTAATTGCAGTTTGGTTAATGTCCTTTTTTACAGGGATTGTTTGGTAGATTGGGGAACTTACAGCCATATATGCTATACTCTCTTTGGAATTTGTGGTTACTTCAAATTCATTGTGGTTTGACTATCCATTCTGAGAAGGGAAAATACAGCATATTGCTACTCATTCATTTTCTTTCATTTCTAGCAGCTAGCATCTCCCTTTCCTGTAGTTCATGACCTGCTGGAACATGCAACTGGGATGTTCACCTAGAAGGAGACACTCACCACTAAAATATTTTCCAATGTAGATTGTAGACTGGGCAGGAAAGGGGCTGATCTCTTTTGTCCACCCCAAAGAAGGGCCTGAGGGAAACTAGCAAGGGCAGAGAAAGTCAAAGGCAGCCTTACAAACATGGGAAAGCCTGGCATGTCACCACAACCATGAAATCTGCAACACCATCCTAACTATTTTCCACACCCTACAGTGTTTAAGCAAGAAGAGCCTTTGGTGAGCAGTACACAACTGCCATCTAACCTGCCTCCCTCAGTACTGTGGGAAGATAGACTTGGAGGGTGCAGATAGTTGCAGGGTGGGGCACCAACTGTGCCATCCTGGATAGTCAAATGAAGCACTGAGGTAATCAACTCTGAATACTGTATGTTACACAACACAGAATTTTTTTGTCTTTAAGAATATGTATCCCACTATAGGGATATCCATATTCACCACTTTTCCAGAGGCAGCTATACTACCATCATCCACATAGCCTCTACTCCAATTGTCTCTTGCTGCCTAGCATAGCAAGATGAGGAATGAATCAGAATTACTAAAGGATCACTAGTATTCTAACTTTTTACACTGGGGGAAGGGACAATATTTGACATAGACATGCTGGTTTTTTATGCCCAAGATAGACTGAGCACCAAACTAGCCAATGGCATTGTGTCAGTTGGGTGTGTGGCAGGTTGTATGTGGTAGTTGATTAGATGCAAGCCTATCTGGTTTGCAATTCACATCAATTCCTCATTTCAAAAGAACCTCTCAGGCATTATACCAGGACTGCTCTGATAGATTGTCCTCTGTGTGCAACCTTGTGCACTGTAGGCACTTGGAATCATGATCAAGCAACCAGATACTTGCTATCTTACAAATAACACTGCTGCAAGTGGCTTAGGTTGCCCAACTACTGATCAACCTTGTACTGTCCCCTCCTAGTGCCAAGGTCCATTGTCAGCTATATTCCTTGGAGGTGTCAAGCCAGAAGTTTGCATAATAGGATTGCAGTCTCAGGAAATGGCACTGGGATATAGAAACAGGCAATATGTAGAAAGTCTACAGCCCACCCAAATTGTTCTCATCCAGCCCTTGCCATGTGTTGCTTCCTTTGATTTGTAATACTGTCACTAAAAGTTATTTTCTTGTTCAGTATTGTCCTGTTGTTGTTGTTTTTGGTGTACATGGTCTTCCTCCATGATGCAAATCTGATGAATAGTACAGGCAGACCGCCCAGAAGAAATTGCAGCACACACCCACAACAATTTTACCTGAGGTACAATATTACACTAGATGAAGACTAGGTCTTAGAGCTATCTAACATTGCTCTTTAGGTGCTGCTCTTGCTTTTACAGGAATAGAGAGGTTGTTAGTAATAGTATGGATTCTGTCATTCCTTTGATATACAGTCTCATTTTTGCAAGCAATACAAATGAAGATATTGACATGTCAGCCTCTAGTGATTCCTGCTTTTCTTTCCCTTCCCTTTGAAATACCAGGTGATGTTAGCAGTGCAAAGACTATTTTTATTAAGTAGAAATCTTTGGCGATAAGAAAGGCAACTATTTGCTGGAGGAGAAAATGCCATTTGGCTAATAGGACAGAAAACATATACTACAACCATCCCATTGTTCATGCACTTCACTAAATATTCATGTAACTTTAATAAAAAGTACTGCAAAGCACTGTCGGGATTTAGCCTTTCTTACACTGCATTTCTGACCCTTATGATAGGTAGGTAGAAGAATGGAAAGAAATAATGCATAATATTCATTTGCTCCAAAAACCTTAAAGATAACCTGAAACTTAGTTAAAAACAAATCTGTGGGTTTCTGCTATGTGATCCATAAGAGTATGTTGAAAAATGTGGTTATGTAATCAATGAACTTAGTCATGGGGTGCATGTTATTTGTTTCCCATTAGAATTCCTTATACAGTAGGTAGTCCTTGATATACGACTGTAATGGAGCCTTCCCATTATGGTCGCTTGTCATGATGCTCATAAATCGAGTCAATCACATGACTGACCCAATTTTATTGCCTTTCTTGTGGTGGTTGCTAAGCAAACCCATTGTTTGCTATGGCATGGTCTTACCAAAACAGGAAATAACTACCAGTGTTCAGCAAACCAGTCATAAAACATGGTCACATGATCGTGAGACATTGGCTGTAAATGTGGTTGTGTTACCAAGTGCCTGAAATGTGATAACATAATCAAGGGGGGGGGGACCATCAGAACTACAGAACCAGGTCATAACTCCTTTTTTCTAGATAGGCTATAACTTTGAACAGTTGCTAAGCAACCAGTGGTACGTTGAGGACTACCTGTAAGGTTGTCATTAATGTAGTATATTTTTGAGTGAACATTATGCTTTATTAAGCATAGCTATGTTTTCATTGTCTACTCATATGTAACTTTAATCTCCATCAGCCATTGAAAGGTTTATTGATGGCATAGTGGTCAACTCAAGGGAAATGGAATAATAGCTAGAATCTCTGGGCCTCTTTGGCTACTCCTGTTTTTGCCATGAGAGTAGGATTCTATTTTCTATACTTCAATGCTTGGCCTCAAAGATGAAGACTAGGATTTTGTATTCAGACAGAATCTTACTATGTACCAAGGAAGAGAATGTGAAGTCCAAGTAATCGCAGCAAACCCTCCCCTCACGTGCCCACACATTTCACTCCTCTCATGCCAGGTGGGTCTGTTGGATTCCCTGGTAGAATTTAGTATAATCCTTTGTGGCAGCCCCTGAGATATTGGAACACTGCTATCATGTCACTCTTAGTCCTTTTTTTCATTAAACTAGACATACCCAATTTCAGCAACCATTCTTTATATGTTTTAGCCTCCAGTCCCCTAATCATCTTTGTTGCTCTTCTCTGTACTCTTTCTAGAATCTCAATGTCTTTTTTTACATTATGGCAACCAAACTGGATGCAGTGTGGCCTTACCAAGGCATTATAAAGTAGTACTAACACTTCATGTCATCTTGATTCTATCCCTCTGTTGATACAGCCTAGGACTGTGTTGGCTTTTTTGGCAGCTGCAGCACACTGCTGGTTCATATTTAAGTGATTGTCCACTAGGACTCCAAGATCCCTCTCACAGTCACCACTATTGAGTCAGGTACCACATATACTATACCTGTGCATTTTGGTTTTTCTTGCCTAAATGCTATACATTGCATACAGTATACCAGGAATTGGATTAAATGCTCTGTACTTTGCTGATTGGTTTCCATCCTAGAACAAGTATACTGCCTCTGTTCTTGGTCGCTGTGATGAATAAATGTTACACTATTTCACTGACATCATGCGTCTTGCACTATTTCCCTATATGATGATGAGCCACATCTTTATATTTCTCCAGTACTCCATTGCTGAGCAGTTGTATTAATGGTTCCAGAACTGTTTTGCTATATTTTTTTAAAACATCAGTATTCTTCTGGTTGTTCTGGATTTTCTTCTGTACTTTTGCTTCACCTCTGTCTTAAAATATCCCAGATCGTTCACTGGCAGTACCTTAGGGGCTGGCAGAGCGGTGACTCATTTTTAATTCACAATAGTTATAGAGAAGTGACTGAAGATTAGAGAGCAGGAGAAAGCAGCAGAGCTAAAATGGGAATAAAGGGGTCTACATTAGATTTTTTCAAAATATTGGCAGTCTAAAAAATTTAGTTATTTGAAGGATTTTCTGATTCGCTCATCTAGCTATAGCCTTCTTTTTTGTTACAAATTACTACACATCTCGGTACAATTTTTGGGAGCAATTGTATTGTTCAGGATATTGACATGATGCTTAAATTCTTAAAACATGAAAGTTGTTATATCACAAAGAGTTTTGGCTCCATTAAGACTGGGCAAGAGGATAATTTAAAAAAAATAAAGAGAATAATTTTATATACCCGGAATCAATGGGATAGGTATTCTACAGCAGATTTTCTATGTTGACTCAGCCTTCCATCCTTCCGAGGTGGTAAAATGAGGAGCCAGATTGTTGGGGGCAATATGCTGACTCTGTAAACTGCTTAGAGAGGACTGTAAAGCACCATGAAGCAGTATATAAGTCTAAGTGCTATTGCTATTGCTAGGTCTACTGAATTGAGCTGATTGCTGGCTCTGGCCCTGTCATCCCCAGGTGTTTCCCTGAAATGCCCTACTTTTTCCAAATGGGAAATTGTGTGTCAAGACAAGAGACACCAGTACCGTTGCACCAAAACACCTAAAGACAACTTCTAACTGAATCAGGTGGGAATGAGACTGACACGTTTCTTGGGAAACAGTTAGGAAGTCATCTTCAACCAGGCAAGTGGACATGAGGGTAAAGATGCACAATTTGGGAGGAGATGCTTTGACTGGCACCAAAAGGTCTCATTTCGTGTGGGCAAGACTGGAAGAAAGGGTAAAATAAATTAATTTCAATTAAGATTAATATCATTAATTTAAACTAATGGTGTAGATATTATTTCATTATTTAATAGTTTTTCTAATTCTCATACAAAATTCAACTTTGTGACAACTTTTGCAGGTCTGTGGGCCTCAGCTTGTGTGCTCAGAAACATCCTCCTCATCCAGATCAGGGTTTGGGGAAATCAGTTTTCATCAAAAGTCAGCTTGTTACAGAACTATAGGTAGTCCTCGACTTACAACAGTTTGTTTAGTGACTGTTCAAAATTTCAATGGCACTGAAAAAAGTGACTTATGACCAGCGGTGGGCTGCTGCATGGACGCAGAGGTTCGGGCGAACCTCTTGCTCTGAGCTCTGGCTGGGCCCGCCCACCTGCCCTTGCCCTAAGCTATCGCTAAATAACTCACCTTTTCACCATCCCTTTTCACCAGATGAGCTCCGCGCCGCCCCTGCTGTACTCACCGGAGCTGCTGTAATCATCAGCTGCTTCCCTGTAGCTTTGCATGAGCCCGAAAGCGGTCCGTGCGAGAGAAGCGAGCGCTTGCACGAATGCACACGTGCGACCAGCGAACCTCTTGCTAAAGCAAGAGCAGCCCGCCTCTGCTTATGACCCTTTTTCACACTTACAACTGTTGCAGTATCCCCATGGTCACATGATCAAAATTCAGATGCTTGGCAACTGGTTCATATTTTATGACGGTTGCAGTGACCCTCATCTTTTGTGACCTTCTGACAAGAAAAATTGAGCCAGACTTAACAGCTATGTTACTAACTTTACAACTGCAATGATTCACTTAAGAACTATGGCAGGAAAGGTCATAAAATGGGGAAAAATTCACTTAACAAATGTCTCGCTTAGCAGCAGAAATTTTGGGCTCAATTGTGGTCATAAGTCAAGGACTACCTGTAGTATGTGCTTGGCTTTAGAAAGGGGGGGAATGGACAAATCAAGTATCATGGTTCATGCATGTGGTGAACAATTGAAAAGAAAATCAGAATCAGAATCCAATACATAGAGTTTATGTCAAAATGGAAGTAAAGAGAAACAGAGCTCATACATATTATGTCTTCTGTTTGCTTGGATCCCACTCTCATGAGGTCATGGGAGCTTCAGAATCTCCTCTTCCAAATATGACAGTACAATCTGTTTCTTTTATGCGTTTGGCATTGTGGATTAGTTTCCTTGTTTTGAAAAACGTGATGTAATGGCTATTCATTTCTTTCTTGTGAATAGTGGATTATTTTAGGGATACCTTGTGAATTAAAAAGGCATACAGTACTCTCCTAAAATCAAACACTGAAAGGGTCTGCTAATGTAGAGGAATCCTCATGTTACATTGATTGGGTTACACAGAGAGACCCCAATGCATGCTAAAACGAGTGTCTAGCAACTGCAGTGTACATACTATGGATACATACTCACTCTATACATACATACATACATACATACATACATACATACATACATACATTCTCTCTCTCCCTCTCTCTCTCTCTCCCTCCCTCCTTCCCTTTCTTCCTCCTTCCCTCCCTCTCTCTCTCTTTCTCTCTCTCACTCGGCAACTATCAGCTACTCCCAACAGGAATCTTATTTTTTATAAAAGCAAATCATGTGTGTTGGTAAACAAATGTCTAGATAATGTAAAGACTGGAGTATGGAATATGTTTCCTCACTTGATTCTGGCAAGAAGGAGTAGAACCAGAATGCCAAAGACTCATGAGGGAGGTGATTCTCATGCTGTTCCTTGCCAAGCCTTAAGTGGAAAGGCTGGAAGTTTTATGAGAAAGAGCTCTCTCAGGGAGGAAGTTCAAGCCAAAGTTGCAGGCTACACAGTTCTCATGTATTTCAAATAGCTACCCACTTACGGGATGTTTTAAATAACCTCAATTGCCTCAGCACTTCATTTTCTTTTCCAAGTTGTTGTGTGATCTACTCAGCCCAATTATTCTTTGCAAATGTAAACGGGAACCAGTGCCCATGAAGGATGTCATCGCCTGAACATAAACGGCCTGGAGTTTATTGGAGATGGATTGGAGATGGATATGCATACATTTCCAATTTCAATCCACATTGAAATTCTGTATCTGGAGGCCTTTAGATAAGATCCTGTGCCTTGGGCACTTGGAAGGGTAACAGCAGCTTTCAGGAAGGCAAATATTTCTATATATGAATAGACAATCTGAGGATAAAAGTTCAGCATTCTATGGCTAAAGTGACTTCAGCATGCAGAAAAGCTATGGTTTGGTCAACACAATCTGCAAATTCGCTTGGGGGGGAAAAAACAATAATCTGGTTTGTAATTCTGGACTGACATTACCAGTCAGTGTTTTCAATGCCAGGTTAGCTAACTATGAATTCAAAATAAGAAATTATACCAATTGTGTCTATGGAGAATCTCAGTGATCTAGGTCATAGTTGTCCAGTTGGCTTTTGAAAAAGCACCTTTGGGATATAGTGATTGTGGTACCAGTGAACATCTATAGTTAAGCAGAAAAAACATCCGTACCTTTTGTACTTTTGAAACTTTTTTATTTTCAGAAAAAGGCTTAAGGCAGCCAAATTGCCCCAAATCAATACAAACAACGACTGAGTATAAGATAACTCCATAAGTTATCTTTTTAAGCAGTTCTGTGATGTTGCCAGCTTACCAAGCTTCTGAAGAAAATGCTTTCCGTATACAACTTGGGAACCACTGTTCTAAAGATTGGTCTCAGCTTTGTTGCAAAAAAGAACATTACTAGCACGGAATATCGGTTGCACAAGTTAAGATATCTTGTGCTAATAGAAAACTGATGCGGTAAAGTCTTCACTTTCCTGTCCTGAAACTCGTGGCAGACTATCAGAAGAGTTATTCAAGATTTTGGATGTGTTGCAATGATAACATTCCTATAAAACAAAACATCATAAATGTTCTTCTTGTTTCCTTGCCTTTCCTTTGGTACATAACATAATCTAAAACTGATGGGAAGGATTGCTTAGAAGATATGAGTAAGAACAGCTGCTTTCAGTGTGGCAATAGCTTTAATGATCATACATTACATTAAATCTAATTATAACGTCCTATTCCTGGTGGACTCATATGCTTTGCTCAAGAGTAATATTTATATGCAGGAGCTACGCTTACTTCTGCAGTCAGACTTCTCCTTAATTGTGGTGCTCCGAAGCCACAATTACCTAATCTTTTAAAGGGCTTTGCATGGCATAATGTTACTCTAGTTTGGCTGGCTACATTACTTTTTAAGCCAATACTATATGACTATACTTATTGATTACAGTACTGCTTGGTAGCTTGAAATGTATGAAACTCCTTAATTATGGCAAGCTATGAATACCTTCTTCTTCCAGATTGGGATGTTATAAAGAAAAAAAAATCTCCATGATTTCTGATACAGTCAAAATCAATATTTTCCTGCAAAAATCTCAAAGTGGAATGAATGAGAATTGTACTTACATTTTTAAACGTATGAAGCGACCAGAGACTCTCTTCAAACATCCTTTTTACTCTTAAAATAATAATAATAATAATAATTTATTAGATTTATATACCGCCCCATTCCAAGGACTCGGGGCGGTTTACACTT
>JANHFL010003144.1:37084-52256 GCA_032468155.1 Oxyrhabdium leporinum | reverse complement strand
GGGATGGGGGGGCAGTCAAGGGTTGGAATTAAGGAGTTTGCTGAACCTGCTATAAAATTAGCTACTGGTTAGCTACGGGTTCTCCTGAACCCGGGCAAACCTGTAGCAGCCCACCTCTGCAGTGGTTTATATCAGGGTGGGTCTTGATCACTCAAAAAGATCACAAGCAACTTGAGAAGTTTGGACTGGGGGGGGGGGTTTAATACATTTGAAGTGGCCAAACTTCTTAATTTCTGCCCCCGCTTCCTATAGTTCTTGAATATTGATTATTCATTGATACTGCCTGGTTTGTTCTGAAAATATTCGTGTCCCTCTGAAATCTTTGCCTGGGGTGAGGAATTGCCAATCTTCCCTCTCATTGCTGCTGCTGAGATGATGGCAACTATCAAAGTCAGCTAGAATCACAGGACCAATTTACAAAGATTACACAAAGATGCCCTTTTCAGATGACTGACCTGCCAAAGGCCCTGAATGTTTTGGCCAAACTGGAACTATTGGAGGGTATGGAAATGCTTTTACTTTCCAAGGTCAGTTCGTCAGGCATGCAAGAAAAAGACTTCTCTTTATAGCTCCCAAGAGCTATAGAATGTGTTTTTTTAAAAGCTGCCCTCAAATACTACTATTTGTGTTTTTAGGAAAGAAGTCAAGATTTGCTTTTCTTAGCCAGGGATTTTCTGTTCATTAACTTTGATTTCAGCTGTTTTTATCAAATTTGAACTGTTGATTTCTTCCTGTTAGCCCCTTGAGTGCCCTCTGGGCAGAAAGGCAATACAAACAGTAATACCGTTATTTATTTATTATTGCATAGAATATGAGTTATTTTGAACTGAATACAAACCTGTGAATATAATTTTTAAAAACGGAAAAATACATGTCAATTTATATAGTAGTAGGGTAGCCTGTAGTCTGAAACAGCTTTGTGTCCTTTCAGGGAAAACACTGGGAAACTTCAAATGGGGTTATTTAGATTTTAAAATGCTGCAGGGTGTATGCAAACAAGCATTAAACCATTCACAAGACTAGTTGCCATTAATATACCTACCCATCAGGAAAGAGGAAGTTTAATTTTGGCAGTGTTCTTGGGACAATAGAGGCTTCTTAGTGGTGCAATATGTAGGTGGAGTGAAGAGATTCAAACTTTTTAACCTTTTTTGGAAAAGGGTTAAGGACAGCAGAGGTACTGGTGAAGTAATGGTTAAAGGGTTGGTCTAGATGCAGGCTTGTCAAACTGGAGGCCAGATGTGTCACGCGCAGGCCACACTCACCCCGGCTGTGCAAAGGCAAAAGAGTTACGATGTGTCACAATATGTCATGATATGTCACATGATGTGACTGAGTTTGACACCTGTGGTCCAGAGACTGGGGGAATCTAGGTTCTTTATTCTCATCACATAAGTTCAATGGGTGCTTCGGGGCTACTCGTTGTCTCTCACACCAACTTACTCTATTGGGTAATTGTTGGCAGGGATAATATAGAATTGAGGAAGCAATATGTATACCATGTTGAGTTCATGAATGAAAAGCTGGGTGTAAATCAAATAATATTAGAGCAGTGTTTCTCAGCCTTGGCAACTTGAGGTTGTGTGGACTTAAATTTCCAGAATTCCGCAGCCAGCCTTGCTGGCTGAGGAATTCTGGGAGTGGAAATCCACACATCTTAACACTGCCACGATTGAGAAACACCTTATTAGAGGACAGGTCTTGAATCCAAATTTCTGCTGTGTAAAGGATAACATATATAGTGGTTAAGACACCAGGCAAGAAAGCAGGAAATGGTGAATTCAAGCTTCACCTAAGCCATGAAAACCAACTGGGCTAGTCACTCTCTCTCAGCCCAACCCACCTCAGAGAGCTGCTGTTGTGGGGGAAAAAAAATGAAGAAGATGTGTTGGACATGGTCACCGCCTGGAGTTATTTGTAAAAATAATAAAGGTGGTATATAAACAAACAAACAAATACATTTACCCCACTAAGGCAACTTCTAAATAATTACCTATGGTTCAAATGCAGTTGTGGAAAAGAATATAATCTGCAGCTAAACATTTGCTTGTTTGACCTTATAATTATATTTAGCAGAGGTGAAGAAGCTTCACAAAACTCTGGAAAGATTCCCTTCCCCTATTTTTATGTGCACTATTTTTAATTTTGGCCACATCTGAATGTTTTTAGTTATCCCTGAGACTTTAGGCAGGCTTCAGTTGGCTAGAAATCTAGAGAGAGAAAATGCCGCATTGCTATGGCTGGAAATCTTGAGTTTCTTAACTTATCAAGTTTAAATATTGATTTAAGAAGATGTAAGGAAATATCCCGCAGTCCAAAAGCTGGTTGTGATTGCATGCAACCTAGAGAGGATTGACACAGAAAGAGGCATCAGACAGTTTACTGTGGAAACCATTACATTCCTATGAATCAGAGGATTTAATTCTGGCTTTCCCATCCAGGGGCAGCATTGCCAGCTATTCTCTCTCCTTCTCCTAACCTAAAAAGCACTTACAGCATACTTCTCAAAAGATTCAAAGCCTTAACAAATGCCTTAGAATAAACAGTTGCCTATCACCTTTGAAGTCAGATTCTTGACAGTTGTACCGTTTAATTAAACGTGCACATGTGTTTGCACGCATTGGTGTGCTCATTCATACACAGTGCCTGAAAACATAAACAATGATTTCCCCTTTGCCAGCGCATTTGAGAACCATTGGAGACAGTGCTGGATTATAATGAGATGGTCGTGGAGACTGCCAACTCCAACGGACCACTTGTGCTCAGAATCCCATCTTGTTCACAATGGAACAGAAAGAACCATTAGCACGGGGAGAAGATATAGTGCAGGGAATTATTTTCCCCTAGCTATGTGGATACTTCATGTTACATGTTCTGCTTCTTTGGGAATTAGATAGGCTACTTCCACTGGGGGAAGATGATGATATGGATGACCTTAGACTATTGAATTTTCAAAGTTTTGTTTAACTTCCCCCGACCCCTTAACAGTAGTGTAGAATAGCAAGGAAGGGTGCAATTTTAGCAGCATAACCTTCTATTATTATAAATGTGTTACCAGCACCGAACAATGTGACTGATAAACCCATCAAAAGTGTTATTTTTAACGCTGGAAATATATCTTCACTGGAAGCTTGTACTGCTGTAACTGTTACCAAAGTAAGTGCTCTTTGCTTTTTTATAAATACTTTTTGAGAGAGAGAGAGAGAGAGAGAGAGAGAGAGAGAGAATACAATGGTAAAGAGAAGGAAGATCAAATGGGTAGGCAAAAGAATGAAAATTGAATAATAATGTGATGTAATAGCAGGCAGTGTTGGAAAAACAAGGGCTAAAACTGATAATAAAACTTATAAAACAACAGTCTGTGTGTTTCCAGCAAATTAAATTTTCTGAATCCGCATACTATAGTATTATACCTCACAATTTATAGAGTGAATTTCAGGAATTCCTAACACTTGACAGACAATATTACACTAATTCTAACAGCAGCTTTGAAAAGTAGGCCTGTATTTGCTCTAGCACAAGGGTGTCAAACTCAAGGCCCGTGGGGCAGATCCAGCCCGTGGGGTGATCAGATGTGGCCTGTCCTGGAAACAGTGAAGGACCAGTCCATGGTGCCTCTGCCAGAAAAAATGGAGCTTGGGAGAGCTGCAGGCAGTCCTCCCTACTCCGTTTTTGCTGGCAGAGCACTGCAGGAAGCCCGCAACACAAGTGATGTTGAGCTGGCCATGCCCAACATGGCCCCACCACCACCACCACCCCGAGGTCAAACACAACCCTGATGCGGCCCTCAGTAAAATCAAGCTTGATACCCCTGCTCTAGCAGAAAGCTATACTCGACTGAGGAGCACAATTGACCCTAACAGTTCCATTGCTAAGCAAGGCAGTTGTTAAGTACATTTTGTTCCAATTTGCAACATTTTTTTTGCCACAGTTTGTTAAGCAGGTCACTATAGTTAAGTAAATCATATGGTCGTTAAGCAAATCTGGCTTCCTGCATTGATTTTGCTTGTCAGGTGCCAGCTGGGAAGGTTACAAATGCTGATCACAGGATTCTGGGACAGTATAACTGTCATAAATGACAGTTGCCAAATGCCCGGATTTGGATCATGTGACCATGGGGATGCTGCAGCAGTCTTAAATGTGAAAAATGGCCATACAGTAAGTCATTTTTTTCAGTACTGTTGTAACTTCAAATGGTCACTAAACAAATGCTTGTAAGTTGAGGGCTACCTGCAGTTGAAAGAACTACAGTTTATTAGAGCCATCGGATTTATTCATAGGAGAGAGGGACTGAATTAGATAGTCTGCCTTTCCTCCAAGGAATTCAGATGATATCTATGAACCTTTCCTGCTCCCCTTCTATTTTGATCCTCATAGCAAGTTATCACATAAGGTAGCTCCAACTGAGAGGTGGCTCTGGACCAAAATCAGTAAGCCAATAAGGTCCCTTTTGTACAAATTACTAACCGTGGGTGAATAGCACTTCAATAGACACATTGAGAGAACTTGAATGGACAATGTTGGCCTCAGCTCTCCCCTTTCTTGGCACGGAGGCAGCCTGTATGCACGCGTTCCTTCTCTGCTTCAAAAAATGGGGTCTTCTGACTAGATTCACCGCAAGCCTGACTCCTTACCTGTTCTGCTGCATTTTAATTCAATATAAGCAAGGTCTGCACCCCACTAGTCACTGTACGGAGCTACTACCACATACATATACGTGCCAGTCATTGGTCTCCATGCTCATTTTCAGGACACCTGCCTCCGAGGGGGAAAACAGGCCTAAGAAGCTTTAATGCCAGTGTTTTTTGTGAGGTTGGTCTCGTGCATTTTATGGGTTTTCATCAGTTGCTATCTATGTAAGAGTGGATCAGAATTGGACTTCCTTTTTCTTCCTCCACAGGACCAGTGAGATGTTGTATTTTGTAGAGAAAAAAAGCAGTTGACTTTAATGGACATAAGCCAGATTCTTTCTCATAACAATGAGGTAAAAAAAGCATGATGAGGTAAAAAGCATGACTCAGGTCTAAAACAATCTGAGGGGAGGAGGAAATGACTCAGATACCTCCTTAGTTTCACAGGAGTTTAAGAGACTGTGGGGAAGTAAAGCAGAGTCTTACAAGATTGATGTCAGCCTCACAGTGTAGACCAGTCCAAGGAAGCCTAAAACTAATTTTATTAAGATGGACTATTACAACAGGATCTTGCAATTCACAGTTTCTGCTTGATTACTCTAAGAATCTCTATCAAGGTCTGGCTTATCTCTATTGAGGTCATGTTTATTACTCTCTACCATCTTTTCTATTAAAACAGGCTCATCAGTGGACCAATGAAAGATGGACTTTTCCTTTCTTACTGATACCAAGAGTTCTCCTAGTCTCTCCTTCTAACCCAAGCGACAGGAAGAATGGCAAATCAGTTTGTGGCTCTGAATTTATTTTTTGCTAGTTCATTAATGGATGTGCCAGATGGAACAGGGCCAAGAATGAAAGAAGGGAGGATATCAATTGGAGGGTATCAATAATGCAAGAGGTCTATCATTGAAACCAAAAAAGAAAAGCAATTGAAACTAGCTTTCCCATCACTGGTGGAAAGACTAAAGAAGTAGGGAAAATAGGAGCCAGCTGGCCACCATCTAGACCAGGTGTCCAACCTTGGCATCTTTAAGACTTGTAGACTTGGCAACTTTAAGGCCATGGGGAATTCTGGGAGTTGAAGTCCACAAGTCTTAAAGTTGCCAGGATTGGACACCACTGATCTAGACAAAACTGGACAGCAATGGGTTAAATTGGTTTTAGTTTAAGCCAGTTTCAACACAGGAGACAAGCAGCTTAAAGCTGCCATATATACGAGCCCTAAAACAGCTTTGTTCGGGCAATTCAGATTTAATTCAGAAATTGGTATGAACATATATTTGCTGATATTGCCTAGTTGATAGCTCCTTTCTAATTAAAGCACATCAGCCCCACAGCAGCTGTTCCTGTGAAAATATTTTGGAACTTGTTATCTGCGGCCCTCATCAAATCCTGCATGTAGTGAGTATAAGTTAACTGTTAATCAAACCCTTGTTCTCATATTTATTCATTTCACAACATACATCACCACCTCCCCTAGCCATCTTTTCAAACTACCACCTTACAAGTTGTGTCAAGTTTGGGAGAGAGCTCCTCAGGAGAAATGCGGGGAAACTCCAAAGATTATTTTTTTTTTTCATTTCTAGAAGTTGGCTGACAGGTTTTTAAATTTTACAACCACAGCTGCTGAAAAGCAGTATTAAATCACGTTGAGACATTTTTTATTTATGTATGCTGAAAACAGCTGAAATGCAACAAACCTTGGCAAATTATTAAGTATTATTTTGCCTGCTGACTTGCTGTCTTATGTGGGGCAGAAGAAGTGAATTGAGAAATATTTGTTTGACCCTGAAATCTTACAGGAATATATGGATAAATCTGACAACATAAGATCCTTCTTTAATTTTCTTTTATCATGCAAAATTAATATATTTATGTTTTGAGAAGTTCTTGCTTTAAAAAAAAGTTAAGAATGTCAGGGCAGTGACTGATAATGGATTTCTTTCATTATTATTGCTGCATATAACCATCTTTTATTTCATCGCTGTAGACTATTTTTATTACACAGATTGTTTTGCATGTGTGGTGAGAGAGTTATAGCCTGGCATACTGAGAACTGGAAAGGAAAGCATTTCTTACATTCATTTATGACAAGCCTGAGACAGATTTAGTGGGCAAAATGGAACGCAAGACAGTGTCTACCCACCTTGAAACCATTTCTTAAGTTCCCCAGAAATCACGCTAGAAACAAAACATTCAAACATTTTTGTCCCAAAGATGCTTTTTCAAGGCAATTGGGCTTTGTTTTTCCTTGAAGACGTTTCGTTTCTCATCCAAGAAGCTTCTTCAGTTCTGACTGAATGGTGGGGAATGGAAGGATTTATACTCCTTGCAGTCAGCTGGTCATTTGCATTCTTTCAGAGAGTTGTTGAGACCACTTCGAGGTTTATCTGTATCTTCATGGTCACCTGAATAGTGCAAATAGGTGTGGAAACTCCGAGTGGCCGCAACGACTCTCAGAAAGAGTGCTAACAACCAGATGACTACAAGGAGTATAAATCCTTCCATTCTCCACCATTCAGTCAGAACTGAAGAAGCTTCTTGGATAAGAAGTGAAGCATCTTCAAGGAAAAACAAAGTCCAGTTGCCTTTTGAAAAAACACCTTTGCGACAACCATGACCTGGATGACTGAGAATCCCCATAGACATTCAAACATTTTGGCTAATACAAATAACAGTTGTCGAAGACTTTGCTTAGACACCACCTACTAAATGGCAGTCCCAAATATTAAATAGGAAAAGGAATCATGAAAAACCATGGAAGGTAAAGAATATCATCATCTCATTGCCCCACCTACTGCACTTCTTAGCTGCAAGCAGCCTTTATCTATACAGGCATAGCCTTTGGTATAAAAATAAGTGGGTGTTCCTCTACATCCTTTATGAACATACAGTATGTTCGAAATATTGTTCCTAAAGTAGGCAAAAATTCAGCCTGCAGGATTGAAGCAAGAAGGATTAGTGGGCTTGCAGAAACCATAAGATGTGTAGTGATGCAAAAGATCTGCAGTGGGAAAACCTAAGAAACAAACACAAATCGACACTTAACTATTCAGTGGTCATAAATAATGTCTTGAGCGTTAGGTACAGATATGTTTTTAAATTAGAAATGGGGAGAGAGTACAAAGTATTTTATTTTATATTTATTTATTTGTTTTTTTTATTTATTCAATCAATCAATCAATCAATCAATCAATCAAATTTATATAGCTGCCCATCTCCCCAGGAGTGATCCTGAAAGAAAGCATGGATTGGAGCACTGCAATATTTGTCAGCCCACTACACCTCCCCCCCTTAATCCGAGCTTGGAGATGAGGAGCAAAAGAAGATGATGTTCTGGAATACAGGTAGTCCTTAACTTACAACCATTCATTTAGTGACCATTCAAAATTACAACAGCATTGAAGAAAGCAACTTATGAGCATTTTTCAGATGATAGTTGCAGCCTCTGCATAGTCACATGATCAAAATTCAGAAACTTGGAAACTGGTTCATATATATGATGGTTGCACTGACCCGGGATCATGTGATCTCCTTTTGTGACCTTCTGATAAGCAAAGTCAATGGGGAAGCCAGATTCACTTAACAACCATGCTAATAACTTAACCAGTACAATGGTTCACTTAACTGTGGCAAGAAAGGTTGTAAAATGGAGCAAAACTCAGTAACTTAGCAACTGGCTTAGTAACCAAAATGTTGGGCTCCATTGTGATCATAATTTGAGGAGTACCTGTATAACCCACATCTATATTCTGGAACTCAGTTTGTATAATTCAAATAAAAAATACCTGAATATTTAAGGAGAAAAGTCTGCAAGCTTTTCCGTGTATATTTTCTCAAAGACATCTCAGGCAGGTTTTTAATAACATCTTATGAATAAAATGTCAAGAACAGATCTGGTCAGGAAGCAAAGTGATGATATATTTATAGTTTCCTCTGTCTCATTTTCTCACCTACAATGAACCCTGAGATCCTACTCAAGAAGCAATCTGATTAAACTAATCTTATTTAGAATTTTATGTGCATTTTATTATATCAACTCTTGTTTGTTTCTGACTGTACTCTCTAAAAAGGGAAATTGGGACTAATATTTTACGTGCAGGAGATTTTTACTCACAACCATGCAAAATCTAGCAACATTATATATGTTTGATTCAATATTATGGGTTTACACTGTCCAGAATTATATGCCACCCTTCTCCAAGGTGGTTCCTTCAAATGGGTAGGCCTATATTTCCACTATCCTCCACCAGCGTAGCAAAAACTACTGTACACAATTCAGTTGCTAAATGGAAATTGCCAAAGCTGGTAGGCCTAAAAGTAGATGTGCCAGCTGTGCCTTAGTTTGCAGGCATAAGCATGCATTCAATATCTTGGAAAGAATCTTGTGCTAAGATTACTAAAAAAAAATGTGTTACGTGTGAAATGCAAATAGAACGCATAGTTTTAAAAGCTATATACTTCAGCTGAATCTCTAGTAATGAGTTCTCCCTTTCCCCAAATTCACTGCTGTTGTCACCACAATTATTAGCAATTCTTTCACTCATATATAAGCTGGAGTCATAATATTTAAACAACATTGCCTTCTCTGAATGCTGTACTAAACATCGTTCAACAACCTGCTGCCTTCCATTGCTATAGTGGCTAAAGGGTCTAAAAGTTAAAGTCCAGCATTTTTGGAGGGCATCAGGATGGGAAAGAAGGTTGGATATCTTGCTGTTTGTATGGCCGTGACAGCTAACTATAGAGAGAAGTTCTGAAGTCTTGATTATTGCAACAGCATTTTATCTACACGTGTCTGAAATTTGATATTGTAGCTCACCCATCAATTGTTCTCACCCATCAGGGAGCAACTGAGAGAAGAAAGAAATAGAATCCACCAGTCCTTAACATCAACTTGTTTTTAGGCTACCAATTCCACTTGGCTATGCATCATCATCGTCCACTTTTAACGATCCCATAATCCCTTGCAGGGTGGAGTCTGGGCAACTGAATGGAGCTGAGTGTTTACTGATCGGATGCCCTTCCTGTCGTCAATGCAGAGTTTTTTCAGCAGATATATTCTCAGTGTGCCCAGAGAGAGAAATACCTGCCTCTACCTAGGATCGAACTGACAGCCTCCTGATTGTGAGGCGAGAGCTCCACCTCTAGGCTACCGTACCACTCAATTATACTTGGCTATGTATGACACTTAAAAATATGTGGGACAAGAACAAAACAATGAATGCAACCAAGAAAATCTAAAAATGATGTACATTAAAATATAATTAAAATCAATTTACTAGGATTATTCCCCATGCAATTAATTATTTTTTCCTTTCTGGATTATGGGCAAATTTTAGCAGAATCTTCAAAACCATTCTAGAGACCCTCCTCAAGACCTGAGACTCTGGGGCCTCCCATTATCTATCTCCCTATATTAGGGATGCATCCTTCAGTCTGAATATTCAGTGAACTATTTAGAGAATTTTAAAAAAATGTAAGTAAACTAGCATACCACATTTTTTTCAATTAAATTATGATAAATCCAGAAAGCCACCCAAAATAATTATATAACCCATTTTATTCCTGGTCAAATAAACCAACATTGTAGTCCTTTTTTCTTCCATTCAGAGCAATCTTTCTCTTATTCAGACAGTTGTTGATCTTGGTTACAGAATTATTTAGTCTCTTTTGTAAATGCAACAAAATGGAATTATTCCAATTGTTCTCTGGGATTATCAATTTTCTTTTCCTTCTGATTTTTTTTAAAAAAACTCATTTAGTTTTCTCTTTAGATGTGGTGTTCTTATTCAGCTTCTCATTCATATTCTTCTCGAGTAAATTTTGCTGCATATCTTGTTCTGTAATACCTTCATCTGGGAACAAACTGTTCTCAAGAAGACACACCATAGCTGACACAACTGAATCAAATTCATCACAAAAGTCCCTGCACAATGAGTACACACTTCCTCAAAGATGTCTCTAAATGACATTATAAGATAATTACTTGCCTTATATCCCCAATCTCAAAACATGTTCCCCACAAGCATACATTTACTTTTAAAAAAATAATAATTTTGAAGTCTTAATATTCGAAACTCCAGCATTTTCTAAGTCCTTAAAACTAACCAAAAACTTGTCTCACTTTTTGTGGTTTATTTTCAAATCTTAAAAATTATAAAAATAAATTTTCATATTCTTATATTGAGGATTGAAGACACTCACCTGATATTTCTAGTCTTGCCGTTCTGTAGGTCTCTTAACTGCTTTGAAGCAGTTAATAGGCAATTTTCAAAAACAGTTAACAAGGGAAGTGTAGGGATTTAGTGTCCTTTGAAAGACTCTGTTTGCAGCTGGAGCAAATATGGCAAATTTCTCCATCTCCTGATTTCCTGCTTCCTCCAGAAACCACCATCTTGCATTCTCTACCTGAAAGTCAATCATAAGGAGAAACAGCTTGGGCAATCTTGTGTCTCTCTCCTTATCCAGAGAGGATTGTAGGAACTCCCTTGTAAATGCTGCAAATATTTGGCCCTCGTATCAGCAGAGCTCTCTTTAGTCCACTATATTCCTCCAGAAATGGCTGTTCACCATTATTAACTGATTCTGCTCTCCAAGTATCCTTGAGTCAGCAGAAAATTGTACTGGGGAAAAAAATACTGTCCCCATCAGTGTACATCTATTGCCTTTGTTTCAAGCATCACCCTTGACCTAATGTTCCTCCAAGGTAATTGGTGGCAAAGCCTAACAAACTTTGCACACCTTGAAGCTGCCCTATGGGGTAAATACTACTTTAATATAGTTACAGCTATAGATGGCTTAATCTGGTTACATGCATCAGCTGGAACTGAGATGAAGACAATGTCACAGGGACAAAGCAGAAAAAAGATGTTGTCAGGCCATGCTCCTGTTTTTGTTGCGTGCAGATGGGAAGAGAATCATATCCTGTGTGTCCTTGGCTTCATGCCATCTGTCCCAATTTACTTGCAGTATCAAATAATAGGCAAACTCCTGCTTGCTCAATTTGGGTCAACAGTAATGAGTAATATAAACAATGTTTTTAACATGTGTCTTTTTTCCATTTTAAACATGCTCATATATTGATGCATCTGTACATTCACAATCCCACCCACACATTTTTCAACACATGCCCCCTTACACACAGTAGTTTCCCTCCTCTCACCACCCATGGAGAGCTGTTTGGAAGCTGTTACTCTCCTCCTAAACAAATTAACTGGGGAACAAGGGAAAACTTTTGGATTTGGAAGAGGGACAATTGCATTAAAGTCTTGCAAGAAGCAATAAAAAGAGCTCAAGACAGAAGATACTTATCAAACAAAAGGCTACTTAAGCAGGTGGTCTGATCTTGTAGTTCACAACAACTAATGAGAGTTTCAGTAAAAAGAACTTTAGAAGCTAAAGTTTTTTTTCACACTCTACAAAGCAGCTCATTTTGTAATTCATGTAGCTTCATGTTAATCAACAAGAATCTCAGCAAATTAACTTTTGTATATGCATCTAAAATGCAACATATTTTTAATTTGCATTATTTGATAACAATCAATGAAGATTTCAGGAGATAGTAAAGACTGTAACATTATCACTACTGGGTGCAATTGCCTACAAAGTTGGCTTTTGTTTGGTAGGCACTTTGCATATATAGATCTTTGGTTTTATATCCGTAGTAAAAGAATTGTGATACAGATGATGCTCAGTTTGTAAGTGGGGTTCTTTTTACACTAAAGCAATATCACAACTTGGCAGTTCACAAAGCTTCTTGCTAGAGGGTTCATATTTTTATTGTTAGACATGGATTAATTATTTGCAACTTCAATTATTTCAGCTAGACTATTTTCAGTCCAGGCTTTGAACTATTCAGTTTGGTAAAGAATATCATTGGAACAGTAGCAATAAAAAATGATGCCTAAAGAAGAAATGTCCAGAGAATGTGTTAGATCAGGGCTGTCAAACTCCTGGCCTGCAGGCTGGATGCGACATGCACTGGCCACCCCACACCCAGTTTAGTGAAGGGGGGAAAAGCCCTGATACGTCATGTGACACCACCATGACGATGTGAGTTTGACACCCTTGTGTTAGAGGATAGATATTCTATCTAAAAATGATGGAATTTAAACATTTTATATTTTTTTAAACATACAGAAAATGCATATTGCTATTTTGATACAATGGATGCTCTAATTTGCTGCTAATTTTAAAAATATGTATGATCCTATGATTTATTCTTTTATTGATAATTTATTTTGGGTCACATGAAAAGTCCAGGTACTGATGGGTTGGTAGTTGATTAGCAGGAAGTAGTCATTTTCTGGAATTTGCAAGATGGGACATACCGAAATTGTCAATAAAAAGAATAGATGAATTTCTTAGGCTTCCAACAAAAAGCAACTGAGATCCATTTTGGTTTCAATTGTAGCCCTTAAATTTGTTACTTGAGTGAAGGTGCATCTAAAGGGGATATGAGACTATCCCAATCATGCATACTTAACTTTGATGAAGTCCTGGAACCTAGATCATAAAGGATTCCAGGATTTGGGAAAGCCTTCACACACGAAGTACAAAAGGGAATACAGGTCCTGGGTTAGGTTACTGAAGTGGCCTATTGAACCTAAACATAGTGTCCGGTAATACTGATTCAGATAAAATTTCACTTGACTTAATGCTTTCCATTCCAAAAAGAAAAAGAAAATCTCTAGCACACAGAAACTAAATTTGGGAGAGAATAGTTTTAGATTAGCCTTATCAACAGATGCTATTTTCTCCAAGATTTCTTCTTTTTTCATCTGGAAAAAAATTTCATTATATGAGTCTTATCACCTACAATCTGGAACAATATAATCAAGAAATGTATATCCTTGTATTCCACCTCTGGAAAAAAAGAAGACATATTTGAGGTTTGATTATTTTTAAAAAGCTTTAGGGTAAAGATAGCAATATCCTTTGCCTCATTACATTGATCGCAGGATACTCACTATTGTTCAAAATCTACAAGGAAGAACAAACTACTAATTTGAGAAGGGAAAAAATGAAATCCAAAGTTTGATTTGTGGGCTCTTTAAAGCTTGCCAAAGTCCATAGCTCAGAGGTAGAGCCCCTGCTTTTTATGTTAACTGTTCCCCAGATTCAATCTGAATTATTTTCAGTTAAATGGTTTAAATCCCAGATGACTACAGTCACTTGAAAGTTGCTGTTCATGAGGGTAAGCAACAGTGGGCCAAAGAGTTTAGCCCAGCAGCCCCCAGCCTTTTGAGCACCAGGGACTGGTTTCATGGAAAGAGGTTTTTCCGTGGACCGGAGGGGGCGTGGTTTCA
The DNA here is from genome assembly GCA_032468155.1 of Oxyrhabdium leporinum. Taxonomy (NCBI): domain Eukaryota; kingdom Metazoa; phylum Chordata; class Lepidosauria; order Squamata; family Cyclocoridae; genus Oxyrhabdium; species Oxyrhabdium leporinum. The sequence goes on along the minus strand of JANHFL010003144.1, from coordinate 38,314 downwards.
CATGCTGCCTGCATTCCGTGGATGGGGCTTCGCTTGTTTGCGCAGCCCGGTTTCTGACATGCTGTGGATCGGTGCAAGTCCACAGATTGGGGATTGGAGACCCCTAGATTAGCCTAAGTAAACACACAGACGTAAAGACATACACACATAAAGACAGATAGACAGACCATTTTTCTGTGTTCCAATATCCTCTATTACTTCAATTCCCAGAATTCCTCAGCCAGTACTATAAGACATCTGGACTTCAACTCCCAGAAGTCTTAAAGTTGCCCAGTTTGGAGACCCCTGCTTATTCAAGGACAGGAGATGTCCTTTTTCCATAACTACTTTCTCATACAAGGAATTTGAAACTGTACACCAGTAATGATTGTGGGTAGTCCCAAAAGGGAATGAGACATCTTTTCATCGACTCGCTTCTTTTCTAAACATTTTTTCCTGACAACTTCATTTTTCTCCATGCAACAGGCTACTAGAGGAGGAAAAGGTTGCTCTTGGTAAAACTGGCTTCTTCTAAAGGCCTTTTGAAATCAAGTTGAAGATCACAGAATCGTTACCTTTCATGATTGCAGATGCTGAGTCCTGACTGAAGCTTTGCTCCCCTATTTTGCCATTTTCTTCCTTTTAGGCATTTTTTTATTTGCTTGTTTGATTTGTTAAAGATGGTTGTTCATTTTATAGAAAAGGAAAAACATGGAAGCCATAGATGATCCTTGCATGGGACAAAATTTCCGTTCCATTGGGTCTTGGACATGGATCACCCATGGCATGAAACCAGTGGTGGGCTGCTGGGGGTTCGTCGGAGTTCGGGCGACCCCTTCGCTAAGACTCTCCCCAAACCCCGCCCTTCTCCGCCCAACCCCGCCCGGATGGGAGAAACTCTCTTCAGCCTAGCCTGATTAGCAGAAGCAGTTGGTTTTTGCTTGAATCTGCCTCCGATGAGCATCTGTTTCAGGCTGCAGGGATCACCAACGCCTATTGCCGCCTCCGCACGCCCCGTTTTCAGCCTCCGCGTGCCCTGTTTTTGGCCCGTTCCAGGCAGCGAGCATCGGAACGGGCGGAAAACGGGGCGCACGGACACTGAAAATGGGGCGCGCGGAGGCGGCAATAGGCATTGGCGATCCCTGCAGCCTGAAACAGCTGATCGTCAGAGGCAGATTCTTTTTGCTGTTTGCTGCAAGGAGGTAAATTGCTGGGAGGCAGAGACAGATTTCCCCCCCCCTTGTTTTCCTT
>JANHFL010003144.1:0-10162 GCA_032468155.1 Oxyrhabdium leporinum | reverse complement strand
CTATCTATCTATCTATCTATCTATCTATCTATCTATCTATCTATCTATCTATCTATCTATCTATCTATCTATTGATCGATCAGAAAAAGTAGGATCATTTTTCATGTTATATAATAATGTTTATATTATTTTTAATATTTTCAATTTGACAAGTGTCCATTCTCCAAAATAGTTTTGCTATATTTACTGTTATGTGAGAAAAGGAAAATAGTATGTATTTAGTTATTAACCACAATTTCCTAATTACGTATGAAAACTTGCTTGAAGTTTGATCTTGCTCTATGATTTTCTGTAATAATCATACAGATGCCTTTTTAAAATACCTCATGTTACACATTGCTCAAAATACATTTAAAATGCATTAGGTAGCACCACTAAAAATATCAGGAAAGTTTTAAGTCATCTTCTGTATCAGAAGAAAAAGAACTTTTTTTTAATTTGTACAATTAAAACAAATATTGAGAAAAATAAATTCTTAAAACTATAATATGATGGCCAATGTTGCAAGCTGGTCACTTGGAAAATAATGTTTATATTATTACAAATGATTGTCCTTAATAATAGATTTAAAAGAGGCAATTACAGTTGCATATTCTATGTTAAAGTGACATTTATGTGTTTTGCAGCTATATTCTCAGCTTGCTTTGCTTACATACATTCAGAAACTGAGCTCACAAATAGTTTCCAGAACAGTGATTTTGCCCTACTCAGACAAACTACCAAGTACTAGTGCAATTGCCCAAGGACAGTCTGAGTTTAATCCATTCTGAATTATTTCCTCATAAATCTAACAGAAGATCTGAAAAGCAAAACACAGGGAGAGAAAGTGGAGTCTTTGTCTATGCTACCAACAACACATTCCAACCATCTGGCTGAACACTGATGTACATTTTCAGTGGTATGAGCCTATGGATTTTCATGTGATTTGGAAGTTTCCACATTTGAGTTTAGAATAGAATAGAATAGAATAGAATAGAATAGAATAGAATAGAATAGAATAGAGTTGGAAGGGACCGTGGAGGTCTTTTAGTCCAACCCCTGCTTAGGCAGGAAACCCTATACCATTTCAGACAAATGGTTATCCATTTAAGAAGAATCTCTTCTTAAAAACTTTCAGTGTTGGAACATTTACAACTTCTGGAGGCAAGTTGTTCCACTGATTAATTGTTGTGTCAGGAAATTTCTTAGTTGTAGATTGCTTCTCTCTTTGATTAGTTTCCACCCATTGCTTCTTGTCCTGCCCTCGGGTGCTTTGAAGAATGGTTTGACTCCCTCTTCTTTGTGGCAACCCCTGAGATATCAGAACACTTCATGTGATCTTGATTCTCTCCCTCTGTTTATGCAGCCTAGGACTGTGTTGGCTTTTTTGGCAGCTGCAGCACACTGCTGGCTCATATTTAAGTGATTGTCCACTAGGACTCCAAGATCCCTCTCACAGTCACCACTATTGAGTAAGGTACCACATATACTATATTTCCTAGGTTGCATTCTTTGAACATGTTGGATTTGGAGCAATCATGATCTTATCTATTGGCTGTAGAAGATAAGACGGGAGCACTCTTGGGCCGGGGATTTGTGGAAAGCCTAGATATTTTTTTAAAAAAATATATCTATATATGTAGAATGTATTATATTTGCTGTTTTTATTTATTTAGCATGTGACACCTACAGAGGTCATGTAATCACTGTTATACAAATATAACTTTAAATAAAGCATCAGCAAATACACACGCACGTACATAAATAGAGTATGTGGATAATATGTGAGATAAAATATTAAAGTAAGATAAAACCAAAATAAAATCACCATAGGAGGATGCCATAAAGTTGCAATGGTATAGATGTTATAATCGGATATCTAAAGAAGCTAACCATCTAACTGCTTCTGGTGTGGTTGCAGTGTGATTATCCCAGGTGCCTTGAAATTTCCTAAGGAGACATTCTTGAACTCTGTGTGTTACCATTTCTTCTGGTGCACCATTGGTAACATTGTGGGCTTTCGGCCATTCTCTACTTAAATAGCTTATAAATTGTTGTTTTGAATCTTGAGATCCTCTGACCGGTGTCATGAAAAAAAAACAAAACTACGAAAATCTAACGATGTATTCATTGCTGCAAACTTAAAAACTCACAGCACAAGCTGCAAATCCAGTCAATAGTCACCTCCAGTTGATTAAAAGGAGAGTGCCAATAAAGTCAACAATCAGAATTCCTCAAAATGAGCTACTTGCCCCTTGTCCCAAACTCCAGAAATTACACTTCTAGCTCTTGCTTCTGTTAACGCGTTTTCAATATATACTGTGGGAATCGATCTAGTTGTTTTCCAACACACATATCCCTCCAAATAGCTGCTTAGAAAGGAAGCTTCCCAGTTGCAAAGGCACCATGCTTCTGTTACATTTAGAAAGACCTTGTGTGCTATATACTGCGTACTATGTGTCCAGGTGCTGTTCTCAACAGTTCTGGTCACATTTGTATATTGTTCCAATGACAAGACAGGAGAGGGGGAAAATACATTCAGGGACAGGATACTGACATTCTGGGTTGAATCCAAGAATCAAACAATGGAGTGAAGCAAGTAATCTTTCGCTGGAAAAAATAGTGTACCATAAACTCTGCAGAACTGTAACATTACAAAGGAAAACATCATTTAAAAAAAAAATATTTCTCCTGTTTTTATATAAAATAATAATGAGTTAAATAGACTCAGTTTCACAAACCAAGTAATATTTTGAGATTGCTAAAGTCTGGGATTGTTTCAGAAATGCTGAAAACCTTTGTGGGATTTTTCCTTCAAAGAAACCACAGACTGTCAGGCTAATTCTTAATTGCAGGGACAGAGTGGAAATGTGAATTCCCCTTCTCTTGGATTCTGATTATCCAAGTAACTTAAATTGTATCAACAGAACACTATAACAATACTTAATCAGGAACTATCTTTTTGCACAAAAGATTTGGCAGAAAGTAAAAAATTAAATACTTTAACATTACCAATAAAGAAGAATATTTGTAGCTCAGGGTTGAAATGAGGGAACCTTGGTGCTCTCTGAGCTTGGTTGTTTTCTTGCAGACATTTCATTACCCAAACTAGGTAAAAGTCTGCAGAGATTCTCAGTTGTTCAAGTTATGGTTGTCTCAAAGGTGCTTTTTCAAAAGGCAATTGGACTACGTTTTTTTTCCCTTGAGGAAGAAGATGTTTCACTTCTTATCAAAGAAGCTTCACCAGTTCTGGCTAGATGGCGGCGGGGGTGGGGGGATGGAAGGTTTAGTTCTGGCAGGATGTTGGGGTATGTTTGGAAGGATTATATTTCTTTGCAGTCATCTGGTCATTTGCACTCTCTCTGAGAGCCATTGGGGGTTTATCTTTCCCTCAAGTTCATCTGAATATGAGTGCAAATGGATGTGGAATTTTCTTGGAACTGCTGAAAGGACTGCTATGTATACAGGAGATAGGTGGCATCATATTCCTCCCCTCTGTTGAGGGAGAGCTGCTCAATTCTAATACAGATGGCCTTTTTTACCTCTCTTTCACACCAATGGTCCTCTCTATCCAGAATGTGGACTTTGCTATCTTCAAAAGAGTGGCATTTGTCTTTCAAATGGAGATGGTCCATTGAATCTTGTCCTAATGAATTAGTTCTCCCATGGTGTGCCATGCGCTGATGAAGTGGTTGTTTTGTTTCTCCAATGTGCACTTCTGCACAACCACTTCACAAACACACGGCCCAACATAGGAGAACAAGCCCATGAGAGGACCAATGGTTTGAAAGAGGGTAGAAAAATTAAAAAGAGGCCATCTATGTTAGAATTGAACAACTTACCATTTAATATCCAGAAAACAATACAGAAGAATTTGCAGGTCTGCAATTGGTGACTATACAGAAAAAAGAAAAGTGTGGGAGAAGAATCCTAAATACATTACTGTTCCCTAATACACTCACCTCAGTTCTGTTCATGAATCATTCTTTCCACTTTATTTTATTTCACATTTCACATTATTAGATTTGAGTTCTGAAAGAATTAGGTTTAGCAGGAAAAATAGTTATGCCTGCATCTCACCTACTCCATTTTTACTGCAGTACTGTGATTGACAGATGTTCTTCCTACTGACTAGTGACATGCTCAGGGAGGACAGCAAATCCAGTGGATTCCATCAATTGCTTTGTCTGCCATACGCTGTACAAGTGTAATCAGGATAACATCATTTGGGCAAGACCATTCATGGCTCCCTAAACACCATTTTTATAGCCACGGGAACCCTTCCTGGCCATGTCTCCAAATTTCAGCAATATTATTATTGAAAGCAGATGGCATGCTTTCCCACTATTTTGGAAAGAGAAAGAAAATGGATGTCCAAGTCCTAAAATAAGCTTACTTATTATTTTAAGTACAAATTTTCCCAAAACCAGACCAATATAGAAAATCCTACTTGTGACATAGGCTGACCAATTGTGTGTCAACCCTGTAACTACTACATCTCTTTAATCTACCTATAATACAATTTCATCCCAATGTTCTTCAGGGGAAAGATTAAGATAATTCATTTGGAAGCCTCCAATATATCCTGTGTGGTTAATATTTAGCAAAGCATACCATGTGCATAGAAACAAGCCCATAAAGAGTATCTAGAGCAGGGCCCCCCAACACCTGGTCCATGGACCAGCTCTGATCCACAACCTGTCAGCAAGCCGTGGAAACAAGCGAAGCCCCATCCACGGGATGCAGGAAGCACACAAAACCACGCCTCCTCCAGTCTGTGGAAAAACCTTTCTCTACGGAACCAGTCCCTGGTGCCCTAAAGGCTGGGGGCCGCTCCTATAGAGACATATAATTAGTTTCAAAAAGTCAGTATGGTTCATTGAAGAAGTTACATAATACAAGACATAGCCTGTATTCCTCTACTCCTCATAATAGGAGAAGAAGAAAGAGTGAAGTATTCTTTTTGTAGGAATTGGACTAAAGGGAAAGAACCCAAGAGCCTTCCAACCAGAGAAAAGCAGAGAAGAGGGAGAGATGAACAGGAGGGTGTCTCCTTGCTTGCTGCCTCTAATGGTCATTTTTTTTTAAAAAAAAGTGAGTTAAGGATTTTGGAGCGGCTTCTGGAGCAAATTAATGTCCTGTTTTAAAGCAGTGCACCTGTTCTACTTCTTTATTACATATTCTCTTCATGTATTCAGCATAAAAAAATATGGTTCACCATATCTCCTACTCTACAGAATGCACTCCCCTATACGAATGGCTGCCAGAGTCTTCACCTTAATGGCCTCTGTTACTGGAAAGTCCATCAAATCTGCTTCACATAAAAAATAATTATTTACTAGTTAACCTGTGACTCTCTGGGTCATCCTTTCAGAGATATTTCCTCACCTAAACAGAGAAACAGAATCACCACAGGCAGATTGCTATTGTTTTGGTTTTAAACTTAAAGAAGAATACATAATTTTCTTTTAAAAAGAAAAAAGAAAGATGCATAGCAAGATCAGTATAGATACTTTCCATTTAAGGACACTTTTGATGACAATATTTGTGGTTGCTCTGTCATTCTTTAAGAATACTCTTAATTTTTCACTTTTTTCCCCTCAGTTTAAAACCAACATACAGCTGACTTACAGTGTAATATGGATTTCTCCAGATAAATCAGCACGTTCTCCCTGATTTATCTTGGCGCTTTATATATAGTGTGAGCAAAACATGATCATATTGGGAACAATATCTACTGAAGACAAAATCTTCATATTCTGATAAACTGACCGTAATTCTTGGAATCATGACAACATCCACACACAACATAGAGCAACATCACCTTCGCAACTATAATTAGAAGAAATTTTCTCCCATACTGCATTACCACTTTTAAAAAAGTAAATATAAGGTCATGCAGTTACATTAGCTAGCACAGAATGAATGATCTGATCCTATGGAATCAGATTTACGAGGTAAAATAAGCACACAATATTCTGCCTAATTTTTTAATGACATGAGCCAATTTGTCCCTGCAGACTTGGCAATTGTTTTTAAATACTTTTTACATAAGAAAATCTATAAAGTCATGTGTAGAATGACAGAATAGAATAGAATAGAATAGAATAGAATAGAATAGAATAGAATAGAATAGAATAGAATAACAGAGTTGGAGAGGACTTCAGAAGGTCTTCTAGTCCAACTCCCTGCTTAGGCAGGATACCCTACGCCACTTCAGACAAATATCCAATCTCTTCTTTAAAACTTCCAGTGTTGGAGCATTTGCAACTTCTGGAGGCAAGTTGTTCCACTGATTAATTGTTCTAACAGTCAGGAAATTTCTCCTTAGTTCTAAGTTGCTTTTCTTGTCCTGCCCTCAGGTGCTTTGGAGAGTAGCTTGACTCCCTCTTCTTTGTGGCAGTCCCTGGAACACTGCTATCATGTCACCCCTTCTTTTCATCAGACTAGACATACCCAGTTCCAGCAACCGTTCTTTATATGTTTTAGCCTCCAGTCCCCTAGCCATTTTCATGTATGAATCTTATGTATAGAATCCTTGTTTCCACCTATCATTTGAATGGAAAAATCAATAGCCAGAATGCACTTTAAATTCCAAATAACCCTTTTCAATTTTCTAACTTAATTTATAAACAAATAGCATACATGATAATATATAAATATTTGTACACAAGTAGCAGATGTGATAATACAAAAAATAGTTAAGCCTGTATGTGAAAATGTCCGTTCAACACACCCAACACAGAAACAGGACGTGGCTCAATTGTCATGTTTTCTGACTTGGCAGTAGCTATGAGAGAATGAGTCTGTTCAATATAAATTTTTCTCCATGGGAATCATTTATGAGCTTATTCCCATGAGCAAAAATGGTAACATCAGAAGCCGAGCAAATAATTTGTCTTGACTGTCTTAATGTAGCTCAGGGAACTTTATATGCTTGATGAGATTTAGAACTGCGAAAGAAGATGAAATGATTGAAATTATCATTACCGAAGCTACTTGGTGAAAAGGGATCTCAGCGTGAACAAATGAAGAGAAAAGGGAAAAGAGTCAAGGAGGAAATGTTGGGACAGACCAGAGGTTGTGATTTACAACTATCATCAAGCAAACAAGTAGAGAGAGCTAGAGTGGCACTTTGAGACTGTATTAGAGAATAACCAGTAGACAAGCTTCCAAATTGTCTGTAACACTGGAAGAACAGATAATTTAACCTATCAAAATGCATTCCTATTATCAAAAGCCATTATTACCTATTTTTATCAAATTCTTGATCACTTATTTTGTTTTTCATTCACCCGCCGACCCATTTTTATCTCTGCAAAAATAAGTATATATAAAATCGCAAGAAGAATGTATGATGTGAACAGATATAGTATTGAATATTATTTGTCCAAAGATAACGAAATGCAGAAGTTCATAAAACTATCCTGTTTTACTGTAATCAATACATAGGCTCAATAGGAAACAGGACAAAAAATAAATTATCAGAAAGAAAGAGAGATGCTGTCAATGCTGTTTTATATTCTCTTTGTCTATGTATGTTTTATGCATGGAAAAAGTTTGGGTACCTTATCTGTAATTGCAACAGATGTTCTTATTTATTCTAAGTGCGAAGTTCCTTGGATATACTTTCAACCACATGAGCTGCAAACCCTTAAGCTGCTTCTATGTGGTTGCAAGAACACAAAAACAATATCACAGGATTGTCTGCCCAAAGCTACAGATCTCTAGCAGAATTCCTCCAAGAGATAAAATAAGATGAAAGTTCTATTTCATTTCAAGAATCATTCTGAAATGAAAAAACAAAATAAGTGTGAGATGAATCACAAATCAATTAAAATGTCAAAGAAACACAAATAGCACAAACCACCGTTATAAGGTAACATGAATTTGGAATGCTGATAGTTGGAACCAGAAAAAAAGAAAATGAGAAGGACAGAAAAACAAATAAAAGAAAATAAGACTAAAGGATTTACTGCTCTTTCATTCTTACAGATTCGTGATCTGTGCTTTTTTTTGGGGGGGGGGGGTTGTCCTTCATAAGCTCTTTCTGTTTCTAGAATCTTCTCTTTAGTCAGAGAATCTTCTCTATTCAAAGCTGGAAGTTTAGCAGTCCAAATCTCAGCCGAATTTTCTAAGTAGCCTGTTCCCCTTCTGGATCTGTTTCATCTGAGAATGATTAATTCATCACATGTCCAGGCTGGGTCCATTTCCTGTGCCTTTTGACAGCTTTCTAGTAACAGAAGCTGCTGATCTGCCGTGCTACAGTGCTGCGTTCAGTGCCGCAGCTGCAGATAGCCTGAGAATGACCATCTTATCTTCCAGCCCAGCAGGGAAACGAGCTACCAAGAAGACCCCTTCTGGCTTTATGATGCTTCTTATTTCAGTTGTTTGTGTCAGCGACTTATTTCACATGAATAAAAATGACCCACTTCTTTGTGTGTATTGCTGGCTTGATTGCCTTCTATGAAAGCATCAGCAGATCTCTAGATTCTTGGCTGTCACATTTCATTTTGTTGCTAAATCCCAAGCTTCAGAGGTCTGAGATGTCAAGACTTTAGTTTGCTTTCAATTATGTACAGTTAAAATATTTGCATGAGTAATTGTATTTGTCCTAAAAAAAAGCAAGTTGCATTTTGTCACCAGAATACAATCATATTCATCATCACCATCACCATCACTGCATTAATAATGGATGCACAATCTTCTCTTCAAAGAGGGTGCAAACAATATCTGCCACAGCAATTCACAGCCCACACTTTTTTATGATCCAATTTAATTGATTTTATGCTTTCATGATAAAGTACTTTACCAAGCATTCTTAAAGCAAATGGGTCTCCCTAGATTATTGAGGCAACAAATGCAGAAAGGCCTTTGGCCCTAAAATTGTGGGTTGCATGAGAGCGAAGATGTTGGTAGGTAAACATTACAAGGAATGAAGTAGGAGATCAAGGGAATCCTGGGCCAAATTCCTGGTGCTAAAGCAGTGTGCAGGGATCCAAGGCAGGGGAGCAAATAGGCAGCAGGTTAAGACAAAGAAAAATCCATCAGTATCTGAACAGAAAAACAGCTGCAGCATTTTAGAAAAGACTATAAACTACTTCTGACTTTTGAGCTGTTCTCCAAATGGGTGGAAACAAAAACTCGAGCAGTGAAAAGAAATCTCAGGGAACTTCTGGTTGCTTCACACTGGGACTATTTCTTTTTCAGCCAAAGCTCTGGATTGACCTTATGGTTTACCAGAGAACTGATACATCTGTGGTACATCATGTTGATACATTATGGTCCAGATCTGATACACAGATCTCCATGAACACATCTGCTTTATGAATTGTTCCGGTTACCAATTTGCTTCTGGCTGCAATTTAAGGTGCTGGTTGTTACCTATAAAGCATGTCAATACTTTTTTATAGATAACCTCATTGCTATCTATAAAACCCAACATCTCACAGGACCTGGTTACTTGAGGGAATGCCTTTGGTCTGGCCAATTCAATCTTGCAGGATTGGCACAATCTGAATTCCTTTCATTTCATTCCTGTCATGTCCGAAGCGTGCATTCTCTTACAGCAGTGCCTGACCTGTAGAATGAATTCCCCCCCTAGCTCCAGATGATCTACATTCTGCTGTTGCTCAGAAGAGTCATGAAGAAATGGCTTTTCATCCAACCTTCAGCAAGGGAAAGGAAGATCCCTCATTTCATCACACTTGCCATCTTTTTTTTTCTTTTTCTTTTATTGTAAGTTTTATTGTAAGTTTTTATTGTAGAATCATTGAGAGCTGGGCAACATACAATTTTAATAAATAATTGTTGTTTTGCTTTTTATTGTTTTTGCTATGATGATGATAATGATCATCATTATCATCATGATAATGATGATCAGGATGATTCATTGCACAGTCAGACAGATTGGATTTGGCATTTTTATCCACCAATCGAGTCCTTCCCAAGGAGCTGGGATAGACAGATGTTGATGATGTTAGAGATACCATTGCAGGATGTAAGCTGTTCAAGTATAGCTGCCTTCTGTAATTGAGTGATGATGAATTTGTCAATGCCGATGGTGTTCAAGTGTTGCTCCCATTGTTTTAGGATGGCATCAAAGGCACTTATTATTATTATTATTATTATTATTATTATTATTATTATTATTATTATTATTATTATTATTATTATTATTATT
>JANHFL010003143.1:104312-114633 GCA_032468155.1 Oxyrhabdium leporinum | reverse complement strand
CTCTCTCTCTCTCTCTCTCTCTCTCTCTCTCTCTCTCTCTCTCTCTCTCTCTCTCACACACACACACACACACACATTTTATTGCTAATCCTACTAGCCACACATCATGAAGTACCTCAACATTGAGATCTAATTTAATTTTATCCTTGATACAGAAAATGTATAAAGTCAAGAGACTGTGAACAAAAGGAAAGGCCTGGTAAATTATTGGCCTCTCCAATGAAACATGAATTTCAGCATACCATTTACATAATTAAGAATGTCGTGAATCCAGTATATAACATTAGAATTAATAAATCATCTTTTTCACTTTTATATTTCAGGTTATAATTCTGTTAAAGATTACTGAGGAAGACATTAATCATTTTTAAATAAATAGCTCTTCCAGAGATTACACACAATCAAGTTTTAGTTGTAATTTTTTGCTCTTAAGGGAAAACTATATACTTTTAAATCAATGAAAATAAGAAAAGCTCCTAATCCTGCTATATATAAAAGATATATATTAATTTGCTACTATTTGGTTTGAGGTTTATGGTTCGATGAATATTTTTTCCAGTTTCCTTTCATGAGGCCTATATTTTGAAGGCTAGTAAAGATTTGCTGATTGTTATTAAATTATCAAGAAAGGTTTTGTGGGGGGGGAAAGATCTTAGATCTTTCTTTCAGAATTCATGGGATAATAAGAACATAAAAACTTTATATTATTTTAATTATATTTTCAAATCATTTGAGCTATTACAAAAAGTGTCTGGATTATTCAAGCAAAGGTCAACACAGTCTCTTTAGTCCAGCATGAGGACAGCCCACTTACTTTTCAAAAGATGTCTCTGCCACCACTTCTATCTCATTGTCCATCCGCATTCAAACTAGTCTTAACAGTCCCATCCTGAAAATGGTGTTTTTCCCTCTTATCCCCCTTTTCAATAAAAAGTATGTCAATGCACTCTCTTTTGGCTGGGGGAGTTATCTCAACCTTAGTTTTTTGTAGCTATTTTTTTTTCTTTTTAAATGAGTTAGCCAAATGGTCAATCTTGCAAATTGATTAAATTGCCCTTAGCTAACTTAATGCATGGAATTAGAAGCCATATCTGAAAGAATTCTTGTATTTATGTAGCCTTCTTGGCAGGGAATTTTGTTTCTAGTGGCCTCTGCTCCCATAGGCCCCAGTTTAGAGAGTAAGTGAGATGACCTTGATTAAAATATGCAAGAACAGTTACATAAGCAGAGAAGGCTGAAATATTATTTAAGTCCCAGGAAGCTACATAATATTTGGAAATGCTTCAGGCAGTCACCCCGATTTACTGGAGTAAAAGAAAGAGGGGAAGGAAAGCTTAATTCAGGAATGCAAAACAGCTGTCGGCCCCAATAGATAGATCAAACCAATAAACTCCATAGGAAGACTAGAAGTATATTTTATTAAGATAGGCTATAATAATAGAATATTTGCATGCACATGCAAAAAGAGTGGCATTTACATCATTTTGGCATAATTCTGGTTTCATTATTTTGATGACAGCACCAGACCCTCTGGGTACCTTGCCTCCGGGAATAGACTTATTTTAAACTGTCCACAGCCTCATATTATCCTTCATGTTATTTTATTTCTGAACATAATAGCCTTGGCCCAGAATTGGTATCATTTTATGGTCCAATCCTATTTTCATACATGACAAACAGCTTCAAATTTTCGTCATCCTTTCTTTCAGTGACTTATACAAGAAAAGGAAAATTTAGATTAATTACTGACTTCTCTTCTACCCATCTGCTTCTTTCTTGACTGAATTTTGCAACTGTAATCATCCAGCAGAGTGATTCATTTTCAGAAAGACTAGTTGCTGTTCAAGATTAAACTTAATGTTGAATCAAGGTAGTAAAATATAGGTTTAGTGCTGAATAAAAAACTGTCTGATTGGCAAATTAAATACTACAGTCATCATATTTTTATGTCTTCATTTTCCAAATTTGGAGGTGTCAAATAATTTTTGGTTATGACAGTACAATAAACTAAATGTCCCAGAAAGGCTTTTTGAACCAATGAGCTGTGGAAAATAAATTGTCACAGTTGATTATGTTGCTCAGAAATGACAAGGTTTGAAAGTCAAGGCACGCCAGGAAAAAATGTCAACCATCATCACTGGAGGCTTTTATTTGCGAGGACCAGGAAGCTTGGCCATAGAGCTATAATAAAGAGGAAGGGAACCTATTCAGGATGGATTGACCACTGTCTATTTTACAGTTTCAGACTACAAATACCAATTGCTATGGTAGGTGCATAGGCTTTTTCTAAATTTTTGATTACATTGTTTTCCTTGCAACATCTCATAAATATTTTTTCTTGAATTACTCATATGAGTGATCCCAGATTATTCAGGAATGTGTGATAACTTCCAAAACCTATTTTCTAAACCTGCAATTTCTTAGTTGTGTGATTCATCTCATGGTCTTTTCAAACAGCTCAACTTCTGAGTGCCAACTGATACATTTTCTGAAATATTGGATGGCACTCGATGAAGTATTGGGGAGGTACATAGAAGAAGAAATAGAACTGACCAATTGAGGTTTACAGTCTTGGAAATATATTGATCCTGGAGAAGTTTTGCTTTCAGCTGAAACAAAGTGTTGTGGTGGTGTTGGAGAAACAGATCCCAAGTGGACATAGAAGTAGCACCATTGTTGTAACTGAGGTTGCATAAGACTACTCAGACAGTGTGGGAACCATCACCATAATTGGAGCAGCTAGCTGTAACTACAGCTAGAAGTTGTTCCAAAGCAAAGATCTGCAAAGAACTTGACATTTGAATGAGGATTTCTGCTGAGCCTTTGCAACTGTGTTCTGTAAAAAGGAAAAGGATTGTTTTATCATTAGGACTATGTTTTATTGCCTCAGTAGAAGTGGAGCAAATCCAAAACAAATTTGTTGTGGAGGGTAAGGGTGGAACGTAGGGCAGACACTATTATCACCTTATTAGCCTGGGTAATCCTTGGAGAAATAGTGACAAGCATTGCCTCATATCTGCAGGGACATCTTGTAAAAAGGGACCTTATTAGGTGTGCCTAGTACCTGATAGGTGGTAGTCTCAAGGGCTTAATGTTAGAATGTCTGAAGCCACTATAGGTTTGGCTACAGTGTCCTGCTGTTCTAAGTACTTCCAATTTCCAGCTACACTGCCATATTAGTGAGGAGTCATTATTTATGTATGGCAATTGAAATATTAAGTAACAGCAGACTCTCTTAGTCTGAGATGAAGTGACTGGGAAGTACTGAAATAAAAAATGATTGTGTTTTATCATTACCCAAACTAGGTAACATCATCAGTGCTAGTAAGGAGTGGGGTTTGCGCTCTCAGTTTACATTCTAATGTCTTGCCATGTCAGTGTTGGTGAGGGTGATCTTAGAGATTCTTTGGTTGGACTGTTTGATGTTGACTTCTTTAGCAGTTACTTGATTGGGATATTGTTTATTTGATTGTTGGTCTGATGTTAATCTTGGAATAAATCTATGCTGATCTGGGTGCTGATTGCAAGTGGAGAGGTGCTTAGGTCTTTTTTTTCCCTTTTTGGCTAGTTGATGGTCTTTTTGCATAATCTATAGATATTGTTAATGTCTACATGTCTATTGATGGCTAATTTGTCAGAGTGCCAGGCTTCTAGAAATACCCTAGCGTTTTTGAGCTTGGTCTAGGAGGGTCACATTTTTCCAGTTGAAACTATGGTTAAGTCTGTCTATATGTTGTGAAATTAAAGAGGTTGTCATCATGTCTCATATATTATGCTGACAGATAATAACAAGTAAAGCTTGATTACGAAAAAGCCTGGTGTCAGCCAGTTTTGGAAGCAAAGTCATTTTTTTTATCCTAGCAAAATTAATGTCCCTTTTTTATTCTGGCATTTTTTCCCAGAAAAA
The DNA here is from genome assembly GCA_032468155.1 of Oxyrhabdium leporinum. Lineage (NCBI taxonomy): Eukaryota > Metazoa > Chordata > Lepidosauria > Squamata > Cyclocoridae > Oxyrhabdium > Oxyrhabdium leporinum. The sequence continues at coordinate 110,726 of JANHFL010003143.1, read as the reverse complement.
GACTTCAAAACTTTTGCTGAGATTTGAAAATCCCTTGTAAAGAAAATCCAAATAAGTAAATGCATTTTCTTTTTGCTCCATTCTCTTTTAATCTTGAACTCTGTACTTTCTGAGCTAAATCTTGACAACCTTATTTATTGCTCAGGGTATCGGTCAGCTGTTCATTTATACTCAAAAGTATATACTGAGATCCAAATTACTCTGCACAGGCATTTTTGTGTCGAAGTGGTGCTACTATTCCATTTTCCACTGACTTTCTGCTGCAACAAGCCTTTGGCTCACATCCAACAATTTCAAAAGTGGGAAGGCAGTGGGTGGCATCAGAAAACGATGTTTTTTATTTGCAAAAAGTTTTTTGCATCAAGTTTTAAATATATTTTGTAAATAGGAACCTCCTCTTGTATGTAATTTTCAATAACACCTTTTCTCCTTGCGCTTTATAGCTAATGATAGGAAACAGATACACTGGCATTTACTATTGTTGGTGAAGTAGTACGTAATATTGAGAAAAAAATATGGAAGGATAGCTTCATTTATGTGACTTCTGGCTTTGAATGAAACTTAACAAAATTAAGACTGCAAAATTATTTTAGTTGAAACTACAGTATATAAACAATGGAGGTTACCATAAAGTTAAGCACAAACAAGTGTTCTCAGTGAACCCAAACAGTACAAAACAAAGTCCTTTGTCCAAATTGAGATCTTTCTTTCAGTTTTATAGTCAGATAAACAAAAAGTTCCATTGATTGATAAAAGTGCAAACAATTCAGATCCAAAATAGTTGGTACTGACAATAGGAAATGTACATATTTTAGCTTGAAATTATCCCTTTGCAAGTAAGCTTTTAATAAGACCAATTTCAGCTGTGAAAACTTAGATTGCTCACCATCGTTCAATATAGCTATGTATTTCAATTTGATATTCAATTTATTTTGTTCAATATTTTTTCGATACTATTTATAAGCATAGCATAACACTAATAAGTATTAAACAATAGCTTTAGGTGTTATACCACTTTTAACAATCAGCTTCGCAGCAAACATACACCACCCTGTTCCCCTCCCTTTCTCTCCATGCTTCTCCGTGAATGTTTGAATAGTTATTCTGTATTTCCAAAGCTAAGCCAAACAGATCGTGAAGATTACACAATCACACTATAAAAAATATTCTGTACTAATCACTGCATTACAGAAATAATATGGTGGAATTCATAAGAATGCCTTATATAAGTGAGAAAGAATTACAATCATTGTGGCTAATTAAGACTTAATTTCTATATAGCCAACTAGTTCCTGTGACCAGATAATAAATAGTTCAGGACTTCCAGAGTCTTTTTAGCATTACTTGAAAAATAAAACAGGTATCATTAACATACCTGAGTTGCGGGAAGCTTCTAGCAAATTCTCTGTAACATCTGAAGCTAAGAAGTGGCAGGATAAGACATAATGGTTGGAAAGTTATTAGAGAGAGAGCCAACCTAGAACTAAGGAGAAGTTTCTTGAAAGTGGGAACAAATTACCAGTGGAATGGCTTGCCTCCAAAAGTTGTGGGTACTCCATCACTGGAGGTTTTTTAAGACAAGATTGGACAACCATTTGTCTGAAATGGTGTAGGGTCTCCTGTTTGAGGAGTGGGTTTGAGTAGAAAACCTCCAAGGTCTCTTCCAATTCTGTTGCTGATAGTCTGCCCTGGTTAATACTTGGGCAATACTCAGAATTCCAGACTGACTGACTGGAAAGTCAGAAAAGGACCTTGGGAGAAGGCAATGGCAATTCCTCACTATAACATTGCCCAAATAAATTGCTTGAATTTCTTGAATGAATTGCTGCTGACATGGGGGTGTGGGGAATGGGTCTGGGTTTTTAAATTGTGATTTTTAATGTCACCTATGTGTGAGCTGGCAGCCATATAAATTTGTTAAATAAATAAATGCTGTCACCAGAAGTAAAGGTCACCTTGAAGGCAGTGTTTCTTTTAAACATTGGTATATGATAAAACATAACCCTCAAACCTGGATAACCTTTTCTGCTTGCTTCCACTGAGAACAATAAGTAAGAGTATAAAATTCTAAGGGCGTCCATAAAGAAATGGCCACGTTCAAATATACATGTTGCAAGATCAGCAGCATTTCAAGCAGAATTGTTGTAATATAGGCAGCATACTTTATTAAACGTACATATATTTGGGCTAGATGTTATATTAAAAAATAATAAAGAGGAGAGTTGTGGAAAATCCATTTGAGGATCAGAATGAAATTTCAGAAATGTAGAAAATGAAATTCAAGAGTTAAAACATGCATTTTTTCATGGTATAGGACAAATGTATGAAATGAGATACATATGAAAACGATACAGTAATGCCCGAGAATTAGTTTATAGTCCCTGCTTAGCCATACCACCTGTGAAATTGTATGTATATTTGCAAGTATTTCTAGAGACACTTGTATGCCACCCACTCTCAATGGCTCAAGACAACCTGCAACATATGTAATATGCACAGCCACATGAATAATTACATCATTGTAATGTATTTAACTTTTTAAAATAATCTTATATAGCTTGTTCATGAAGAAAAAACTAAAAATGTTTCAAAAGCTCAATCAGATTAAACAGATCAGGTGTGTAGTTTCACGTTTTTCAAAACTAAATAAAAGCCACTGAGTTGAGGAAGATGGGAGAAGTAATAGTTAAAGTCATGAAGATAACAGCTTCAGATTAGTCTCGAGATGGAAGCAGTGGATTGAATGAAGTGTTGCTGATCCACTTGTGGTCTTCATGTGTGGGGCAAAGGAAATGTTCGTTGTGAGTTCTTGTCCTGGCAAAGCAGAAGCATGGAAACATCACAGCTCTTATAAAAATAACACTGGGAAGTAATTTTGATTGATGGGCATGTTGAATTCAATTAAACTGAACTTTACTGAGAAATTGGAGCAGATTAGTTGTCTCAAAACATCCAGTTTTTTCTTAGACAATAGACACAGTTTAGATTTAAGCTTCAGAAAATTGAGGGTTTATTCGTATAGAATTCTTTCATTTGTGGTGCCTTCTGTGCTGAAAGAGTTTGCGGGGTAGGGGGTGGGGTTGTTTCTGAAATATGTGACAGGAAAAATATTTCCTTATAAAAAAATCTATTTCAACTGCTTGAAGTGTTCAAGACCGTTGCAAATAGAAACTCAAATTCACAGGGAGAAGGAGGAATGAGAGGCAAGGGACCTGGGGAAAAGTGGGGCAATGGGAGATTGTATATTATCTTTATTACATCCCCATTCCTTCTCCCTCAAATCTGTTTTGTGGTATGAAAGAGTTTGTTAGAGCATGGCAGCCATGTAAATATAGCCTTCCCATTTTTAGTTTAAATTAACTCTAATCAAATTATAAACTCCATTCACGCAAATTGGTAACATTTAAAATTATTTCTTATAACTAGAGAGAGTTAAACATGCCTAAGAGAGATTCCAATGTAGTTTGAACAGATGGAAGACTCCTCCCTGGTGAATATAGAATGCCTTTTTGGGTAGCAAAAACAATTCATCAAATATGTTCTGTGAATTATGCATGAATAATCAATTAGTCTCGGTCTTTTGTTTTCCAGTTCTGTTTTAAAGGAGACTGTTCCTTTTGTGGTATATATAGTATATTGATATCTTAAATATATTATGTAATATTTATTAAACATTTTATTTGTTAAACTTTTATCTGATGTCAAGTTTAGCTTATATTTGTAATTTGCTTTTGGTCCGTTTGGGCATAAGTAAATTTTATTGACTAAAAAGTAAGTTGAGATAAAATTTACATTAGGTATTCAAGTTTCTTAAATGTAAAAAAAAGGCTAAAAGGAGAAAGATGATTATTTTTTTTTACATATACAGGATGAGTGCATGAAAAAATAGGCACTGATAGAAATAAAGTGGGTGCCAATGATATTTACATTCAACTTCTGGGTTGCAAAATATTTGCTTAATCATCCTTTTCCTTGTCGTCCATTCGTTCCTCTGTTAATCTCCAGACAGTATATTATCATATCATAAATAGCCTGGACTTTTTAAAATCCCTTTGTAGGGATTTCCCTTATATGTTGCAATAAGGGAAATGACAAGGGATTGTCATACTATTATAAATTAGGTAAAATTGAATGTAAACTAGATCTGTAGGTAAAATGCCATTTGAAATAGTGATGAAATAAATGCAATTTATTCAGGGAAATATATAAATGAAAATTGTCCACATCTTCCTTAGAGGCGGAATTAATTGCTCTTCCAGAACAGTTTCCATCTGTGTTACCTGAAACATTTCATTGGAGAAAACATCTATAGAGCTAAAATTAAAATATGCATCCACTTACCTTTTCAAGTAGGAGCATTTTGATTGGAAATTTAGCTCCATATCTGTGTTATCTCTGAGAAGCCAGTCATATAGAGCCCCTGATACCTTGTAATTTTTGTGAAACATACATCAATGCCATGTATTGTGTTTTGAGCAACCTGGTGGAAACAAAAGCATAGAGGGATATTGCATATCTATGTTCAAGTATCAAATGTCTCTGCTGCCTATAATTTTCTATAGTCCAAAATCCTTTACTGCCCCCAGGACTATCAGATGTTATCACTTGTTAAAAAGTGGGATGGGGGAAGAGGAACCTTTCCTAAAATGTGAGCAATGCAATGAAAGCTAGTGATGAAACATTTAAACATATATGACTGGGTTGCTACAATGTCTCAAATATTTCTGAACTAGAGGCAGTAAGGGTAAGTTGTATGTGCTAGCACTATGTCATCTCCATGTCACCAAGGCTGCAGAAATAAGGATAGAGAACATATATACTGGTCAAGTATTAAGCAATGAATTCATCACCACGTTACTTAAAACTTTAATTACATTATAGTTTAATGGCATAATCTGTGTAAATCCTGATTGGCCATGCTTCTGCTCACTTGTGCTGTAGAGGCTCATCATAATTCTGTATATGTAGAAATGATAGCCTCAGAATCAATAGTAGAGTGAGGACACACCTTGTTGTCTTGCTTTGAACAAAAAGTGCAAATGAAATAGGCTCTCCAGCATTAACTGCTTCCTGTCATATCCACTTCATCTCATCTGGTTTAGCTTCCAATTATTAGATCTAACAGATGCCTAACAGCTTGTTACAATTTAGACACTGGATAAATATACTGACAGCCTCTTCCACATCTGGTTATATTGATCAGATTGTCTCCACTTGAGAGGATACTCCACTGGGGGCGGGGGAGGTGTAGAAAATAATTTCATTAATAGTTGTTTTGGAAATTTACATTGACTGACCAATTTGTTTGTCCAGAGTGCCAATCTTTGTGATTTGGTTTAGCAAATAAAAAAATATAGTCTATCCATAAATCAAAAATAGATAAACAGCCAAAAAGGAGATCCTTTCATCATGGTTCTTGCTATTCCATGTTCTTGTGAATTTATCACTTAATGCATAATCAATTCATTTAAAATTAGAGGACTTGGTGAAAAGGATTGACCTTCACGTACTCAACACAAGGTAGCTATGATCCTGCAAGTAAAAAATAAGAAAAAAATGTCAGAAACATCATGATCTTATGTTGTTTCGATTGTCAGCAAATCTAATTCCAGTATGTGAATTCAGAAAACAGAAGATTAGCACATTGCTGGAGGCTGCATGGATAAAATTGAATGAATGAATGGGTAAATAAACAAACAAACAAATTGCTGTTTGTGATTAGGCAAGTTTATGGCCTAGCATGTGATAATAATGTGCTCGCTGAATTGAATTCTAGGTCAGATGTATATGCATTACCATCATATAGTAGAGTAGAGAAACAAGTATTTTGTTCATGAAGTGAACAGACTGCTTCTTCTACAGAGACGCAATGTGAAGTAACAAAATGTATTTAAAATATTCATAAATTATTTTTGTGTTGCCTGAACCTTTGTAATGGTAATTTAAACACAATACAGATATGAATTCTAAGAAAAGCAAAGCAAACCATTGCTTAAAATAAACTCAAATAATATTGAAATTCACCAAAGGCCATCAAAGAACTTTTACCACTCGATTAAAACTCAGCAGGAATGAATCAACTTGGCCTTCCTCACCTGTAAATTCTATATTGTAGTAAAAATGTTGATACAGAAAAGTTCTTAATTTCTTTCTCATCTAACTTCTTTTAGAAAATGCAACTTTAAGGATAAAATAGAGGGAGCTTAATATGTTCATCTCATTAATAAAGAATTAAGCATCTGTTATGACTTCCCTTTTTTAATTCGAAGAACAAAACTGGTGATATCTATGGAGATTCTCAGTCATCCAGGTCATGGTTGTTCCAAAGGTGATTTTTTCAGAGCTGAAGAAGCTTCTTGGATGAGAAGCAAAACGTCTTCAAAGAAAAACCAGAAAGTCCAGTTGCCTCTTGAA
>JANHFL010003143.1:87555-104212 GCA_032468155.1 Oxyrhabdium leporinum | reverse complement strand
CCCCCTCCCCCTTCCTCTCCCACCAGCTTTTGCTCCCTCCTAGCACAAGACAAATGCTGTAATTACACAGCATTCCTTCCAGACTCTGGTAATGAGGGGGTGCTTTGAGCCAGCAGTAATTATACAGTTTTAAAATAAGCAGATTCTTCTCCAAGCAAAATTAAAAGTCTGCAGACAAGACTCCCTTGCTGTGCACCTTTATTAAACAGGGACTGAGACACACACACACACACACACACTTTGTCAACCAAGCAGGGTGGAATTGGAAACTTTGCAAAGCCAGCTAAGGAGGTGACTTGCTATTACTTTGAGTTTTCCTCCATCCTGATTCCCCACCGCTAAAGATCTCACTTACTTAAAAGATTGAATGCTGAGCTAAGCAAAGTCATGGTAGATAATAAAAATTGCAGGGAGACTTATTCAATTGACATGCAACAGGCTTCTGTGCTTTTAAAAAATCCTTTCACCAGCCCAGAATTTCAACCGGCAATGGGTCTAAAAGACTTCCTGGAAAAGGAGCCACATCACAGAAGATTGCAGAAGCAGATTACCTGAAAACCTTACAGGAAACTTTCCTGATTCCATGCAGAGTATTTATGATCTGATATGAGAGCAGTGGCGCCTCTTCTGTCCTAGAGTGACTCAGCTGGTTTCCCTGAATCAATTGGTATCCTCACTACTTATTCCTTTAGCAAATTAAATCAGGTTTTCTTCCTGTCCCACCACTCCGTTTTTAATTCAACGACTAACAGAACTGCACCTTTGGAAATTGTTCTGTTTTCTATGACATTCTCTTTGTCAGGATTGGTAATATCAAATTCCAGTGCAGTAAATGGCTATTGAGCAGACTGTCCTGGGCCTTAGAAGCCAGGCCCCTAATATGCCGTGAGGTATTCAGTGTTAGGTTTTAACAGATTTGCGATGCATTGTGATTTACTGTTTCAGGCTATTTTTTTATTCCCAGGTTCTGATTGTTCGTGCAAAAGCACTCACAACATTGATCAGCAGAGGTGGTTTAAGATACTATGGGACAAATCTTGTTCAGGCAAACAAGACGTAGAAGCAGACCTCTCGAAAAACACATGAGAGACCTAAGAAAGGCTAAATCAGGATTGACAGCTCAAATTCTTCATGTTTAGCAAAGCTGAGCCTGATAAAATGGACTTTATTTTGCTTTCCTCCCAGGAAGGAGGAATACATGTCAGTTATCTGAGAACCTCAATGTTAATGAATGGGAAATATTGATTTGTGTATCATACCATATCCATGGTGTCCTTTTATCTTATCTCTTCACCCATCAAGCCATTAACTATTAACCTCCTAATATCAATCAGTCATGGTTCAAGCCAACAGTCCCATGATTCATTCTTCCAAGCATGCATTGTTTCATCCAGAACAAGCATTGAAGGCTGCCAGGTTGATCCTGGGCTGCTGCATATAACTTTTTTCTATTCCCTCTGAAAATCTTTCTCAGCGTATTAGCGCTGCTGAAGAAGCTTCTTGGATGAGAAGCAAAACGTCTTCAAAGAAAAACCAGAAAGTCCAGTTGCCTCTTGAAAAAAGCACCCTTGGGACAAACCTGGTGATAATAGTTGGAAAAACACTGCACAGTTATAAACAGAACCATAATCCTTTCACTCACTAACTGCTTTGTTTTCAGTGGCATATGGAAAATATTTGACTGATGGACTGTTTCATATGAATAGTATGATATGTGAAGCAGTAGCATCTAAATCCTCTTTTATATTATTACACAAATTCTGAAATGGAAAGTCTAATTTCCCATAATGTTTAGCACAGTTCTGTTAGCTTCTTCTCAGATGAGTTTTTGAAGCACCATCAACATCTACAAGAACTTTTGAGTCAAAAGAGGATGTGCAACTATTTCACAAGAAATGAATCAAGGATCTCTCTTTCTTCCCCCCCTCCCCCCGCAAAAAATCCTGGCTTCTTCAATTTAGTGCTTTCTAAATATATTGTGTGATCATTTCCAGTCACTGTGGCTATAATTGTTTGATATATCATGAGAATTACTGTCCATCAAATCTGGAAAGCAATGGGTTAAGAAAGATTATACAAGACAATCTCAAATAATGATACTGTAAAATTATGGAGGAATGTTATCTTCACTTTTGAGGCAAGCCATTGTCACAAATATTTTGTACTGAGGTACTGTTGGTAGCTTCATAATAATGATACGGAAGAAGAAAATTACACATTTTGTACTTTCCTATAAAACATCATGGTCTGGAAAAAGTGTGAGACAATGGTAGTTTGGTTTTCCTCTGATTGTTCCTAATTAACAATATGCAGTTGCCTGGAAACAAAATTCAGTAATGTGCTTGTAAGCTATGTGGATAAGAGGATGTTCTGCCCCAATACTTCTATTCCTCTGAATATAGCTGCATTTGTCATTTCTGTCAAGAACATACACCATCTTTGATTGTACATCAGTATATGTGCATGTTGTGTGCTTCTCAGTTTTTTAATAAAATAATAATATGCACCAACTGTAGAATTTCTGCATAGCTAATTATGTCAAAAATAAAATTAATTAGCAAATTACAAAATAAAATCCTTGCAAATAAGATCTGTAATACTTCCTTCTGTTTTGTGGAATATCTCACTGGCTAGCTATGAGTTGATAAAAGCGTCTTTTAAACTTTATTAATTTTACTTTCCTAAATTTGCACAGTAGGAATATTTTTTTCAGACCAGGATTAGGGTTAGAATTGTCCCATTCACAAAACCCCCTAAGATCACAGTGTTGCTGATTATCCTTCCCCTCCTGTGGATACTGCTTGTTCAGATTATAACAAAAAACAGCAATGCAAAAGTAAGCTGTTCCCTGGACTTTCCAACATAACTTGGAATTGTCAGGCATCAAAACTTCCCAAGCATCTGATTTACCACTGATCTACAGTTTTTTTCTATAAACACATACCAGAAGAACCATTAAAAAATTAGTATAGATTTGTCATGAACATCATCTAATATTCTTCCTTTGGAGAAAAGGATAGTATTTGTGACTTAGACAAAATAGTGTATGTGTAATTCTGACTAATTATCATTCAGTTTTGACTAGCTCTCAGTATTCCTTTGAAGAATTCCGCTGGAGACACAAATGTCAAATTGTACATCTGATTAAGTGAGACAAGTAAGAGAGGCACCCTACAGATTCTTATCTGTCTTTAATAATCCATGTATGTTCCTGCCACCTCTCCAGAGTGTACCTCCCTATTTCTACTTCTCACTCCATAAACTGCCTCTAGTTTAGGAATTAGATAAAGCATCTCTAATGATTTAATGATAACTGAAATCTTCCCTGGATGAAAAGGAACCAGATTAATCATTGTTTACAAAAGAAAAAAATGTTTTTCTGCAAATTTTCTTTCTTGCCATTTTCCTGTTGCCAGGAAAAAAACAAACCCCATGCTTTGGCATTTCCAAGTGTGAAAAGTCTGACTGAGAATACACAGCATTCTATGGATGCTTGTTGAAAAGCATTGTCTTTTTATAGAGGATACTTTTTATAGACAATACTTAATGCCCAAATTTCATGGATAGATGTGATATCATCCATCTGTTCTTTTGCGCTGTTTTGCTTAATATTATGGGTCCCCTACTTAAACACATCCTAGGCTAACTTCAGGAGTTTAGAAACAGCAGCTTTTATTTACTTCAGCTTCCAGATGTCTTTTGTAGTTTGATGAATTTATCAAGCAAGGTCACTAACATCTATCATTTCAACAACCCTCAGGCTGGGCTAAGCTGTGCCACTGCTGTGTGTTACCACAACATGGAAATCAGTGCAAAGTGTATTTGTAAAAAACAAAACAAAACAAAACTGAGAATTAGCATTCCTGGTTCAAAGGAATGTTCAGGCACAAACTATTCTAAAGTATTAACAATACAAACATAGAAAGCTGCCTTATACCAAATCACTCCACAGGTTTGTATATTGCCTCCCTCTTTAGAACAGGTAAGAAGGTAAAACCTGAAAGAGACAATAGAAGATAAGTGTAAATGACTTAGGTTGTCCAAACTGAATTATAAATTTTTAAATACCATTGTGTTGAAATCTACATACATATATCAGCAATTCTCTTCTCTTCTACCACACTGTTTTTGGATAATCACCACATTTACCTGGGATTGTTTCATATCAAAAGATAGAATCCAGTTTTCACAATGTATTTATAAACTTTCATCTGCCTTTACCTACGTATGCAAGCATATTCATATGTATGCAATTTAGAAGTTAATAAATTAACATTGGAATGTTGCAAGATAACTCCATAGCATGATCTCCAGTAGACTGGCAAATGGGAGGGGGGGGGACACGCTGCTATATATATAGAGTCCTAAGATCTGTGTAAGTGACAGAGCAATTGATGAATGGACAGATCGATTGAGGGAATTGAATTTGAGCACTGAAATATGCTCTGTGTTTGGTTTTTGAAATAAATATCTTGTTTTCCACTCTTGTTTTATTGTACAGATATTTGATTTTCTAACTTATTAATGATATTGCTTTTTGTTGGGATTTTTTTTTGTTTCCCGTAAAATAAATTTAATGACTTAACATGTTAAGCCTTTGCAATTTCAACATGATGTACAAATCTAGCCAATAAGCCTAGATTTCTCAAGGAAAAAAGGAAGATAACTTTTCATCTGTGTCATATTTATGGGTTTTACTTTTCCCAGTCTTAGCAAATGTATTAAAATTGAAGAGCCGTTCACTATCATTTCTATTCAGCACTGCTTATTGTATATATTTTAATTTTCTTAGGGATATACATTATAATCCAAGGTAGTAATGGCTAAAACCTGCAGCTCCATATACAAACTTTTCTGTATCTCTAAACTTTTCAAAGGGGTGTTAAATATAAACAACAGATATTAAATTTGTAAGTGGTAGCAGTCTTAGTTCTAGGGCATATAATAACACGTGTCCTCTGCAGCCTCATGTACAATATTTGAATGTGAAGCGTCAGAATTTAGTCTTTAGACTAAAAGAATCACATTTATACATGTAGAATCCAAGATTAATAGCATCTCAACCAGTAAATAAAAGCAGATGCAAATAAATTTGATATAGTATTGCATATGGCCACAAAAATTAAAATATAACTCAGAGAAAATAAACGCAAAAGATATTTCATAGCTCCAAGAAGCTAATTCTAATCAGGAAAGCTATAGGAAAAGAAATGGGACCAAATGGGTGTTGGGGAGGAGAATGGATAGGGCTTTTGGTAAAGGTTAGTATCCTGTAAGACAGCTTTGGATCTCTAGGGGTCACGTTTGAAGACTCATTCTTCTATGTGGTTCCAGACACTAAAAATTCTTAGCTCTTTTACCATAAAGGGTAAAACTCAGCTCCCTTTTCAGCACTGGTTTTCTCCTGGTTTTCCTTCAGCTATCTGTATGTTTGCATGTATTTCTGTGTTTACTAGAATTTTGTGTCTATTTACCTGGGAGTAATTCCATTCATAATTTGGGGATTTACTTCTAAGAAAAGATACACAGCATTTTGGGGCAGGTGTACACTCTTATGAACACTTACACCTGTGAGGCTCATTGAAATCAAACTCCAATCTCTAAGTAGACGACTTTAGGAATGCAGGCACTTGGTTTGGTTCCAGCAAATAAACTGTAGAGCTGTCAGGCAAAGCCCAACCATTCAATATTATTTCCAATAACACATTTTAATCTAAAAAGAAAAATAATAGAAGTAATGTATTCCTAACAGAATGCTCTTTAAGAAGAGAGATTTGTGCAGTAAATTTCTGCCTAGAAATATCTTTGGTTAAAGCAAGGATCTCATGTTACCTAAAATGCTTTTAGAACAGCATTTTGCATAGTGGTTGCTCTTTCTTTTAAATATAAAAACTAACAATTAACTTGATATAATTATACAATTAATCAGAAAATATGGGACATTTCTATAACTAAAAAGTTGAAAAGCTAATAGTTTGTGATATAAAGATATTACAGGATAATGTATTTTATTTACTGATAATACAGTAGCACAGATTTACAGTTCTTGCCCCATAGTTTAAACATCACTAGGAAGATATCGGTTAGCATTAGCCATCAGGATTACATTACTTTAAATAATGTAATAGTCATTCTTTCTTCTTAAAACAACTAAGAATCCTTAATACCATTCTAAGATTTTCATCAATGTACAATTCCCAAACCAGGCCAGTTAAATTGATTTTGACTAACATGACCAACTTATTGTGTAAACATGTCCTAGGATGAGAGAACAAATAATATGCTTTCAGAGACTTGATTACATTTTTAATGCAAATGTGGCCTTCACAAAGACAGATGTGATCTTAGACAATTTTGTAAACATTATCATAGAAACATTTTATCTTGTAAAATATCCTTTAATTTCTTTAATTTTTTTCCTTTCCTCTTATAACTTTGTCCTTTCTCTACATTTGCTGTCTTCCCATTTTCTTCTTCCTCCCTTATTCTCGAATCTCTATTCTTCTCTGTTGCAGCAAAACGATATCTATCAAAGTAATTGATGATGAGGAGTATGAGAAAAACAAGACCTTCTACGTTGAAATTGGGGAGCCCCGTCTGGTGGAGATGAGTGAAAAGAAAGGTGGGGGATCGGCTATATGGGGCTGAGCCCTACCTGTATGCACCTGTCTTGATCACTCATGGATGCCTGGCACATCCCAATTCATAGATTGTCAAAACACACATTTCCATTATCTATGTAAAAGGGCAGAGAGCTGAGTCACTGACCAGAAGTGTCATTGCTAGGGTATCCTAAATTCCATTTGCTGTCAAATGTAGGCATAGTTTTAGCCAGAGAGGAATCTAATTAAACTGTCATACTCTCTGTCATACAAGACTATCATTATCTAATCTATCTTTTACAGTGCTTCAAGTACAATTTGAACAAAAACTGTTTGCTTTTGATTCAGTGCCATATAGTGGAAAGAAAACTAAGGAAAAAAGAGACTCAGATTCAAATCAGTCTTCTACAGAGTAACCTTTGGCAAGTAAGGTTAGATCCTTCTTTTTGTCTTCATTCAAGTGAGGCCAAACATACATTGAGTATGGGAGAGATAGGTATGCTTTCAGGTGCTGCGATGCATTCAAATATACCATAGGCAAAGTCTGCCTCTCGGTTTGATGCACAAAATGATTCATTCTTCATAAAATGCCTGCCTGAAAAAGAGCGTATCTCATGTGAAGTTACTTCATAAGATAATTGTAATAAAATATGTTCATTAGCTATTGAGATAGAGTGAATAGGACTGAAGCAAATGAATAGTCAAAAGCAAATCCGTTCTTTCAAAGCAATTTAACAACGCCACACTTGCTTTTCATGCCCATAACAGTACAGTTCCAGTATTAAATTATTTAGGATGTACTTAACTATATTTGATCACCAAGAAAGTTTCCAGTACAGAGGCTTTCTGCTCTCTTACATACATAAAAATAAGGATGTGTGGGTCAGAGTTTCCCCCATTATCATCACCATCAACCACCATCTCAGCTGGGTCAAACTTAAAGCATGTGTGTGCGTGTGTGTAACACCAACCATTTGTTTTGCCTTTGTCTTGTGTTCCCACAGGAAATACATTACCCTTAGAATACTTGATCGTGAGGAATATGAGAAAGAGTGCAGTTTCTTCCTTGTGCTTGAGGAACCAATATGGATACGAAGAAGAATGAAAGGTGTGAGAGTAAACCCAGGCACCTTACAAGAAACTGGGACCTTTCCCTGTGTGTGTCTCCCTCCTCTCACAACTTTCTTACTCGGCTTCCACTTAATGTGTCATGACCTCTGTCAAGCTTAGCAGTTTTAATTTTGCATCTATCTCTTTCTCTTTAAAAAAAATAATTCTTGATGATTATTATGATCCACTTAAATGTACCAAGAAAATTATTTATATAATACGTCCTGTGATATGGATGCAATAAAATCCAAATATTATGACCACTGCAGTTTTGTTTCTCAAAGGGCAGATTCTTTAGCATCCTTTTAATTATTCCCCCAAATTATATCTCATTTGCAAACAATACGCCAAAATATCCATGCATAATGATATAGTTGTATCATATGCCATATTCAGTAGACTTGTACCTTTATTTCAGGTTTGTGCACACCTATACATCTATAAATCTGTTCCAGTCCCCTCTCAAGGATATTTCTTCATTAAATGTTTAGGGCTTTTTTTTCTAAATATATATATATCTCCCAATATTGTGGAAATAGAGAGAATTCAATGCAATTAAAAATAATACAAACAAATAAATTGCACAACAATTTAATATTGTTAAGGTGATTTTATTTATTTATCTGAAGCACTACTAGTCTACATTTCAATTACAAAGTCTCCCAGAGGACTTTACAGATCAATCAAACCAGCTGGTTTCATATTGAATATGTTTGAGTGATTCCAAGGCTCTTCTCCCCCACTCCCCCAAATTTTCTCCTTGTCCTTGAGCTGAATGAATTCTTACTCAATTTTTGGTTGCAGCTCAGTGTTAACAGATAAAATATAGAACACAGTTCAAAGCAAATTTTGATATGGAGCCTAAATACATTGTGTAGTTTAACAGAAGTTGCCTGATGGTCCTCTCAGAACAGGCCACGGTGGAAAGGAAAGTAATGATTGATATACCAACAGATGTATTTATCTTTAACTTATATCTGTTGATATTGTGTTTTAAATATTTTCTTTCCCCGTTGTCTATTCCTTGAGAACTGCAATGCACTATACATTTGTTGCAGATATCCTGTAAACACTTCACATTTAATGTGAGTATATAAGGCAGATGTATAAATTTATTTTCACTCTTTGCCTACTTAGCTAAGGACAGAACCCAACTGAGTTGCCTGCTACCTTAACTTGTGGGTAGATAAAAATAGTGAAATAGGTATGTCCATTCTATCTGTAGAATGGACAAGGAAGACTATGTCACAAGTATGCCCCAGTGTATATATTGATGTGCAACACAGATTTCTCATCTAGTGAAATTCATTCAAAGAAACCTATGTAACTGTAACTGGATTTCTTCACATATTTTTTTAAATAAAAATATTCTGCAGCATAACAAGCTCTAGAAATAAATACTATGAACAACATGCAGATTTAAAAAATGTTGAGACTGGTTCCTGAACAAACATTTAATGGTAAGAACAAAAAATGTGCTAACTGCTCCCAAAATATTCCTTGCATATTTTGCAAGAAATCAATTTCTTCTTTTAAAAATCATATTTTAAATGAATAAAAGCAGAAGTTATCTTGCTTTGGCTAAAGAAAATAGCTATCTATATGTAGTATTCATAATACATTCTAAAAAAAATGGGCTTGCAGTTTCCAGATTAAATGGAAGCATTGATGCTGAAAATTCAATAGGCTGTCTGTACAAAATGAATCTTAAATTATGGAATAGATCTCCCTAGAATAGTTGTAAAAACTGCCAGGAGATCTGCAAGCTCTCTTGAGCAGGAGTCCACTCTGTCTTACTCACAAGACAGCATGATATTTGAAAGACTTGAAGGCTGGAAGACTTAATCCAGCCTTATTTTTGAAAAGCTTCTTTACATTGCAATGCCAACCAGAGTTGCACTTGAGTAAGAAAATAGCTATGTTTTATAAAGTGAGGATGTTCACTTTCCAACTGCAAATACAGAATCGTTGATACCAAACATGGTCGGATAATTATTTTTCTTTCAAATCACTGAAATCATTTTGAGAGCGGAATCCATGCTTTGAAATAAATATGCTCATCCACCTTTTGTCTCTGCTCAAATAGGTTCAAATCTTTGCCAAATCGATTGACCAGAGGCAACACTAAAATAAAAGAAATGGTTACGTGTGGTCTTTTCTCAGCTTGCCTCCAGATATATTGGGCTCTGACACTCCCAAACCCAACTTTCCAGGTAGTGGTTGCAGATGGTAGCTGCACATTATATCTGGAGGGCAGTACACTGAAGCTGGTGTAACCATTGGAAAGAAATCCTCTGTTAACTTAGTTTCAACTGACTTAAAAGCTACAATTTGTCTCCAGGTATAGAAGTACACCACATGTTCATACACAAGTGACTATATTTGAAAAACTGGAATGATTATAAGTGTTTAGAGTCAATAGAGCAGTTTAGTTTGAAATATTTGCTTGTCATCCGGGGATGCTTTTAAGCATGTTGGAGAATATATTTTCAACCTTTTTCTCTAACCAAAGCACAAGATAAGAGCAAGCATTATCAATCAAAATACTTACATTATTTCACATTCTCATTACATTCCTAATGCAACCCTCCAACTGTAGCTGTGTCCTTAGGCAGAAGCCTCTACCTTCTGTACTAAAGCTACCAGATCTAGACTTCAAAACTCCAGACCATTAAATGGCAGCAAATCACTATAGAGAAGCCTAGCTAATTCTAGTTAATCTGGATTTTTCAACCCACATATAGTAGCCCTATTCATTATAAACAAAGTCTTCCCCTTGTTAATGCAAGATGCACCGTTGTGCCAAGAAAGGATAAAGGCAGATATAGAGCATTATAATTCCAGGCATAGGAATGACTTGATTGACCTTTTTAAAAAAAGAAAAAAAAAGGCACAAATGCTCACATATATCCATTCTGACATATTATTTCCTCAATCTCTGGCAGAGCTGTCAATGAAGCAAAATTAAGATCTTTACATATATCCAAGAATATGATCTAAAAGTTGGGAACCTTGATTGAATTAAAGATTTATCTGTTACACAAAACGAAACAATGCATTTAATATTTTCCCACAATTTCACAGCTTATTCCCATGAAACGTGTCTTTTCCATTATTTCTCATGCTATTTTTCTTTGTAGTAATGGTATCCTGCAGCTTTGCAGATCTGCGCTTTCTGGCCTCTTGGATCTGAGGCTTTTCTTTGGATGTCTTCTTTACTTTCATTGCTCATTTTTTTCTTCTGTATTTGTCCTTCTGTGTCTTCTCCACAGCCCTGTTGTTGAATGAGCTTGGTAAGCACTGCATTTCTTGCATTTCTTTTCCATATGGGAGAGTCAATCAATGTATTTTATGTAAATTGTTTTTTCAATTTATTTCATGCTTTATTTTTCTCAAAAGATTCAAGGAAGCTGTCCCCTTAAAGATTATTAAAAACAATTTATATCAGTCATTGAATGTCAGTTTGTGCTTAAATTCATTCTCCACATATACTGGCTTGAAAATGACCCTTCAGATTCAGTGGTCCTTTGACCGAAATCAAGGTAGGAAAGAACTAATTAAAAAATAGAAGATCCTACATGATATTTGACCATAAGTTCTTACCCCAAAGCTTGTTACCAGAGCATAAATTAATCAGGTCAAGCTTCACATTGTATTTTCTTTTGGTATGTTAATGAATAGCAAATATCTCTTTTTATTTGTTTTATGCTTTGCAGCATGACATAATAGGTTCCTTTTTAAGCATTCCTTTAAAATTGCTTTCACGAGCTTAGTGTCAATATTTTGGACTACATGATTTTTTAACCAGATAACCTTGTTTATCCATGGTTATGTTGCAGTCCTTGATAACACTAGAGGGCCACTTTAAATAATAACAATTTCCACATGTTTTTTCAAGGAAAAGTCATTTCTGTATGTATTTAGGACCTGCTATAGAAATAGCTCAAAAGAAAATTACTTTTTTTATGATCAGACAGTTATTTGTTTTGGTAAATGAAAGTGAGAAATTCTGATCTCTTTGGGATATTTGCAACTGGACTTCAAGTATTTTCACATTCCAAATTCCACTTTTCAGAAAGAATTTAGTCTTTCTTAGACAACCTCATAAAGGACACACATTTATCACGAAGTATAATGTGTTCCTATATTCAACCAAAATAAATGAAACTTGACAAAAACAGCTCTCATCCATCCCTGTGACACTCATATAGGATAGATTTCCATACAATTCTACCTTTCTACATAAATAAACTTTAAACACATTGAGTCAAAGGATAAACCAGGTTTTATTTGGAAACCTAGGCTCATTCAATATATACAACTTTCTTATACCAGCCTTCTCCAAGCTGCCAGCCTTCAGTTATATATAAAACCAATAGCCATAAATCTATTTTGGCTGGCAATTACAGGAGCTAAGTCCAACTCAAATGGACAGGTACAGTTGAGAAAGGCAATCTTACAACCCTAGCAAAGTCAGGATATTTTCCTGAGTTTATGTATCACGGACCTGTTCTTTTACTATATTGAAGTCAGATCACGTATTCATTCTCTTTAGAGAGAACAACAAAAGTAGGCCTCAGACATGCATATCCATCCCAGAAGGAGCTTCTTCATATGGACATTTTGACAACTGAATGAAGGAATCAAGAAAGTTTGGCATAATGCTTTAGGAAAAATGGAATATGTAACAGATGGTATATTATTAAATATTAACCCACTGTCTGAGATCCTTTTTATTTTGAGATCTCAGGACAAGCTTCTGCACCCAACACCCTCTAGTCTAGGTGTACTGGATTGTAGCATCACCTCCAACCAGGACACTGGCTGCAGGGGATGTGTACTGATATCTATAGCACATTTTGGGGGTATCAGAGTGATCTTGGAATTGGGTCTCTTGCATAAAGAATATGTGTTTCCTGCTAATAAAATGCTTCTCCATGAACTTTTAAAACAACCAAGGGAACGTTTTCCAAATGCAATATATTTTTGTTTCAAATTTGATTATTATAGTCTCAACACATTTGAAGAAAAACAAGTCAGAGAAGGTTATTCTCTTAATTTCTAATCATGCCTTAGCTATATGTTTCAACCAATTATGATTGACAAGGTATGGTTTCCAATTTTTCATTTGATGTTCATATTAGAGAAATTTAGATAATCTTTTAATTGACAAGCCATACAGATAAACATACACGCTGATCATGTTCCTGTTAGGAAATATGTAATTCATATTGAGCAAAGCTTCAATTATGTAAGTAATGCACAATGCAATAATATATTAATTTCCTTTCTTTTTCTCTCTGTTTTGGCATTCCTTTAGGTGGCTTCACAATTACAGGTATGGATTTTCAATTATCTTTCTGCTCAAAGATACAATTCCAGTTTTATATAGCTAATCTTTTTTTTTTTTACTATTATACTTAGCTATCAATTATTTGCTAGCAATGCATAGTGCTCCCCAAAACTAGTGTTGTGTGATGGTCAAAATCAAAGAGACTTAAATGTAAGCCTACTTTTCAGCTATCAAATCTTAATGAGTGATTTTGGGCTAGTCACTCTTAGCTACCTCACAATATTGTTGGTGGGGCGGAGGGGAAGAATTGAGGGAATATCATGAACAGTTAGTTCTCACTTATTGACTGTTTCATGCAGCAGCCATTTGAAGTTATGATGGTGCTTAAAAATGTTGTGACCTATCCTCGTATTTGTAACCATTGCAGCACACCACAATCATATGATAACCATTCACATGCTTCACAACTAGTGTGCATTTTCGCTTGTAACAAGCAGAGTTAATATAGAAGGTGAAAGTAAAATCATAATTTGCAGTCAGATGATTTTTCACTTAGCAACCACATTGCTTCTCATAGCAACTGAAGGGAAAGTAAGGTTGTGAGCCCCATTGTTGTCAAGTTATTTTTCAGCTCAGTATCCAAGTTGCTGATCTCACTTGTAGTCACTAAGCAAAGACTATTTGAATTTCACTTTGTACTCTTTGTGGAATAATGAGATATACATCAAACAAATATAAAATATAAAAAGTGGCTAGCAATCAAAGTTGAGAGAAGTCTGTTCCCCCATTGCCTTATCTGTAGGCTTTGGATAGGCTTCTGGTTGGCCACAGTTTATAAGACACAGAATGAGTAGAGTAGAGTAGAGTAGAGTAGAGTAGAGTAGAGTAGAGTAGAACAACAGAACAGAACAACTTTATTGTCACTTTGAATGTATACTAATCAGCATACATTAAAATGAAATTTCGTTGCATGCAGCTCTCAAAAGGTTATCACCTCCAATATACAATACATAAACATGACACAATAAATAAATAAATACAAAATTATGTATGTACTCCATATATTATATGACACAGAGAAACAACACAAGCTAGTCCGGATGTATACATGTACATGACGAGAAAAATGAATCTTGCAAGTTTACTGGACAGATGGCATAGGGAACAAAGCTGTTACAGAATCTGGTAGTCCTGCTAGAAATACTTCGAAATCTCCTCCCAGAGTAGAGCAACAGAAACAACTGGAATTCTGTTTTGGTATTAAGAAAACTAGTTTAATCTCTGACTTTTCAAAGATTAATATATAGCAAGATTTCCAAAAGTGTTGCAGTTCTTCTCTTTGAGGGGTAAGTGCAAAATTTCAGACTATTTAATCAACTATACTATTACTTTACTATCACCACGAAAAATTAAAAGATGTATTTTGTAACATCAGACAAACCTATCTATGACATAGGAAGAAAGCTGAGCTAGCCCACTAAGGACTCCTGTTGTGAGAGTCCTATTAAAATGTATGAGGACGTATTCATTTCCTTGGAGGTTGCATAAAACAGTCTTCTTATTACTTTTTGTGTTTTGAACAAAAATATATAATATTCTGCATTTCAACCTACTTAGATTTAAAATATTATGAGCTTTTATTTTTGACAAAGGGAAGCGTATATAGCTGAGTGTAGGATTGGAGTGGATCTAGAATACCTGGCTTCAGAAGCATCCCAGGTGCTTCCTCAACCCTGGAAAAAAGCCAAAAAGCTTTTATAGATCAGAAATATACAGCCATCATTTTAAAGCTATAGTGAATGTAGATTCAACCAACAGATGGAAATTGTCATTCTATGTTGTTTGTTAACATCTTGGCTTATTTTTGTCATTGCTTTTATAATTAAGGGAAATCTTTGAATGGTAAGACATCTTGATTTCTTTCATATCCACATTCTACATAACTAGCACTTTTTGATTATGAGTTCATTCTCACAAACCTAACATCACATGTTTCATGCTAATAAGCTTTTTTTTTTTTCAAAAACACAATTATTTTCTGAAAATTACTTGAAGGCTTAACTTGAAAAACTAGATGATGATGTCTTTTAAGATACTTCCAATCTGTTGACAACAAGGCCCCAAATATTACAATCAACAAAATATGGTAACTGAAGTTGCATTTTATTTTTTATAAAATCTATTCAAAGTTAAAACATTTAGTCATCCAGATTTCTTTTGCCAATGTTTTAAATAAATAAAATAAAAATCCTACTATTCTGTTACAACATCTACTCATTACAGCTGTAGAAGAATTTAAATGCAAGACACAGAAATAAACCATCTGAGACTTTCTATGTTCCAGTAGACAGAAAACATATACAGATCCAAATTGAGTGACCCCTAGCGATTGGGCCAATCACTCTCTATCAGCCCAACCCACTTCACAGGGTTGTTGTTGTGGGGAAAAAGGAGGAGGGATGAATATTAGGTAGGTTCACCACCTTGAGTTATTTATAAAAATAATACAGGCAGGAAATAAATAAATAAATCCCTTGCTTTTCCTAGACGTTATTGTGCAGATGAAGCAGAGAAAAGACAACTGGATATACCTTTAAAAAGAATGGGATAAAAATATGAATAGATACTTAAATAGCAATATCAGCTGCCCAGCTAGTGCCTGGAATAAATTGTCATTCATCTTATATCTTGCATGCCATTGACAAAGCATTTAATTCTAATTGGGGCAAATGATAAATTGCTGTAGAATTCTATAAGGAATCATTTGCATGGATGCTCAGGGATACTCAGCTAGGCTGAGCTCTGAATTAATCATAAGTTTTCTGTAAAAATGTTGCTGATGCAACTAATTGTGATGCAGAAAAAAATATGCAAATATAGCAAGAAAAAAATCATCAAATATCTGCTTTGTCTTTGAAAATCTTTCTCTTGAAACCAAGAGGAGAAAACTTTGCAATATCCAGTAACAGTCGTTATTTGTCCAAAATATACTGTATCATTTGTACAATCATTGATATGAAACATTTAAATATTGTTATGAAAAAACTTTTTACCAAATGATAATTGAAAACAAATTATATGGGCAGAGAAGACTGCCATAAATATTAAGGCACACATATGTTGGTTTGGAAATATCAAATCTAATATTGGTTGAACACATTCTCTCAAACTGTGCTGCAACTCTTTAAACCAATTTGACTTTTTTTTGAGCTTCTGTCACCATCTTGTCTAGAATTTAACTCTCAGCACTACTGCAAAGTGGATTTTTTTTTATTGATCCTTATCAATAAAACTTAGCTTATCATTGAAGGAGCCTTTGTACTTCTACTGTGTTGGGCAGTAAAGACACTTTTTATATCCTCTTCATTTTTACAAAGGACTGCTGAAACACTTAACAGATAGCAAGGCTTCTTGACATGTCATATCAAGCCATAAAAGGTTCTGACTTAGCAACATAGGCACTCATCCACGAGTGGGCATAGTGAAAGAGCTCTGTGTAAAAACAGGAATCAGGTTTTATCCATCTGAAGAACAAAATATCTAGTAAAGTAAAATCAAATCAAGACTGTTTTCTGATTCCGAAAGAAAGAAAGAAAGAAAGAAAGAAAGAAAGAAAGAAAGAAAGAAAGAAAGAAAGAAAGAAAGAAAGAAA
>JANHFL010003143.1:53696-87455 GCA_032468155.1 Oxyrhabdium leporinum | reverse complement strand
AAGAAAGAAAGAAAGAAAGAAAGAAAGAAAGAAAGAAAGAAAGAAAGAAAGAAAGAAAGAAAGAAAGAAAGAATAAGTCAGAATACCATGTTCACATGTCATAGATTTCATAACCAATTATAGTTGGGAACTCATTGGGAGATTACTAATCAAAAGTTGATCATTGAAGTATTGAAAAAAACTAGTACCTTATTCTTTGTTTCTGAAAATGTAAGAAGGCAAAAAATGTGTAACTTGCAGTTTTCTGTATGGTAAACGATTCCAATTCCCATTATCCCGAGTGGCCATGTTGGTTGTCTCAGATGGAAGTTTCAGTTCCATAGCATGAGTTATTTCACAGATATTCCAGAAGGTCTGTAGTGAGCATTTGAACTTCTCATAACCCTGAATGAAATAGAAATTACAGTTCACTATCTTGTAGATTTCTCACTTTTAACAGACCCTAACTCCACAAAGCATTAAAACCACTATTGAAACCTAGTTCAGCCCATTGACATTAATTATTTTTGCCATTTTGTCAGGAAAGCCTGTCTTCAGGAAAGTTCATGCTAGAGACCATCCCCTTCCTTCTACTGTAATCAACATTCAAGGTATTCTGGTCTGCTAGGGTCCCAGTCCAATACATAATGTGAAACCAATAACTCTCATGCATTGGTGTGGGATACAGAGACGGTGTAGTTAAAGTGGAAAAGGAAAGGTGGAATTTGATTTATTTTATTATGTCTTTGACAAAAAAAAATACTCAATCTTCCCCATTAATTATAACCCTTTTCAAAGGACAAAATAGAGTCTCTTTCAGATTTCCTTTGCACATTGTTCTATCCTAGGTGATCTCCCAACATAGATATAAGAAGTGAAAAATGAAATACCAGTACCTTTTTTTTACAGTAGTTATTATCAGGCCTCGGACCAGCCTTGTCCAAAGGATTTTGCTGCCTTTGTCAGTCTGCTTTGTCAGTCTGCTGCCTTTGCTCACCCATAGATGCTATTGCTTGAAGCTATCTAGCCAAGTGAACAGATGTCCATCTTTCAAATCTTCCATAACAATAAGAAAACGATAGAGTCAGGCATTCTCCTTCCATACCATCCTTCTCATGTACCAGAGTTTCTTGCCCAGTTTTAAACTTGTTCTTTATCTATATTTAAAATGTAATGTTGTCATGGGGCGGGGATGCTTCAGTAATTCAGTAACTTATTGTAGCTGATGATAAAGATAAAATCTTTTGCTGCATCTATGCTGGATCCCTCTATCAAGCTTTGTCCTGTGCAAAAAATCAGTTCTGACCATTCAGTCTCATGGAGCCTCTCCCTTATAGTCTCTCACTAGAACATCTGGTGCACTCACTTTCAACAAAACAAAAATCAGATTGTTTCCACCCACCTATCCTCCCCTCCATTGGCATTGTCTTGGATACATTCAAATTAACAAATTACTTCTCATTGTTTTTAAGCACCAATCAAGTAGTATTAGCACCTTCCAAAATCACTTTTATCATGAAACAAAGGGGGAATGAGAAGGAGAGGAAAATAAAATTCAAGGGTTTGGTTTTAAGCAAAGAATTAAATTCCTTCCCAGCAAGAGGGACCATGCATTCAAAGATATGAATAAGGTTGCCAGATGTCCCCTTCTAAGAGTTGAAAGGAAGGGGCTCCTTTATTAGACTTCTTTATATCAAATCATCCTAAAGCTAGAAATATAAGAGAAGCTCCTTCTCTTATATTTCCCCCTAAAGTAGCATTATTACCCAGCCAAAGAAGTAATTAAAATTCCTTCCTGTTGATACTTAGATGTAGCAATAAGAGACTTCCCTAAAATACATACATGTGTTATTATAATACTTTGTATAGTAAATAGGTGATTAACAGTGCAATTAACCAAATAGTGAAAACAGATTGCCAGTTACCAAGCTTTTACTGATTAAAAATGCCGCAAATTTCAATTTAACTTTGCATTAAGTCAATCACATGCTGATGTTCAGCTGGACAAATATATAGAATAAATAGGCAACTGAATTCCACAGATTACAATACAAAGCAAATGTATTGTATTCATTCTTCTTTGTTTATTCCATCCCTGTAGATTCCCATTTCCCCAAAATAATCTTGACCAAAGGTCACTTTAGGTTCCTATCTATTCTTTTTTATATAATGCTCATCTCTGGCAAAGTCCATGACTGTGCTATTGGTTGTGTGATCTGTATGGATATTGGATGATCTGTCTCATGTAACCCAATTCTCCCCATATGTGTTTTTGATCTGTTAAGTTGTTAAGTCAGATGAGCTTTTTAAGAGACAGCCAGATATTGTGTGCTTTCAACTTGTCAATAAGACAGAATAGAGATTTGAAGGGGAGGAGCATTGAGTAAAATTTATGAAGCTTAATTGTGCTACTTCCAATTATTAGCTCTGCTCAGACATTAAACTTCAGCTATTATTCAGAGGACTTCCAGTTAGCTAAAGAATGGAGCCATTCATATATTCTTGCCTCTTCCTTTATGTGTCTCTTTAAAGAATCCCAGGGAACTAGCGACTCCAAATTCTTTATTTGCAACCACTAGAACCTTAATATACCATTGATTTTTGTCAGAACAACCACCAAAAATTAACAATAAACAAAGTTTGCTGTCATTATAAAGTGAAAAATGTGGGGAAACTACACTGTAAAACTAAAATAAGCTCATTTTTAAAATCAATATTAATTTTATTGATTGATATTGATTGATTGATATTATTTTGTTATATTTTAAATCACCCAGAATTGCTTTAACAGTAAAATGGACAGCATAAAAATTTAATAATAAATAAAAGTAAGAATAAATGATGGAGACCATGGAAAATCCTGGTCCTGCTCTGTAGCATCACCTCATCTACTATATTCTTCATCCCAGCCCTTTCCCAAATAATTAAATATTTAGACATGGCTTTTAGCTATCCAAAATCTCTTTTTCTAAGTGCTTCCCTAGAAACTACAATTAGCTTGTTTTCCAGTTTAAACACAGACAAGGTTTGTTTCACCCTCTCAGACTGCCTGGGAGTTGAGGCAGGTGAATAACAATGAGCCTACTCACCTTTCACTTAGATTTTATTGGGCTCTCACTGAAACATAATGCCTGAATATAGGGAACTTTCAGTCTTTTTATCAGGTGTGAAGGCATTACCTTGGGGCCATGAACACTGACAGTTTTACCCACAGAAATTTTAAGAAAACTTTAAAAAAGATCCTAGAAGGTCAGCCAGACTTCAGTAGAAAATGTAAACATATACTTGTGGTTCTAGTTACAAAAATATGAAACCTCTCTACATGGTAGCAGCGTAAAGGGGAGAAGTGGAGCCAGTTCAGCAGCCAGAATTCATTTTCATGAAGCCCTTCCTTTCCAGGCCTTTTGTTCCAGCCAATATATGTTATGATATCAGAGCCCACTTGATGATAAAAATAATATGGAGAGGCATGGATTACATTCCAAGAGAGAAAAGCCATGGGAAGAAAAGAAAGATGGGAGACTTCCCCATCTGGCACAGCAACCTACTCATTAGACTTTACTTTACACGCCTAAAGTAATAGTTTGAGATACAACTGAGAAAGGTTCAGATTAACATGAACACAATATATGTTCTGTCTAGGCTCACCAGAAATATTAAACTCAAATGTGATGTGTTGTGTTGACCCTAATGTCCTCTGAGTCTGTCTTCACGTAATCAAGGAAAGGTGTAATATAGATTGTCCTTTTTATGTACAAAACTAAACATATGTTCTTTTGTGAGGAGACGGGGTTCCTTGCCATATTTGGATAGAAATCTTGATGACCAGTAGATGGCAATAAAGAGATGTCACAAAATCCTAACTCCTTTCTGTCTTCCCGCGGTTATAAAACCTAAGTTGTTATTAAGAGCTGTTCATCCAAGTATTGCAGCTAAATGGCAACTGTCAGACAGTCATAACAGGAAAAAATGGCTCTGTGAACCTGGAAAACATGAGCTGATATTGACCAAAGATATTTATTTATATTTCTCTTGTGGGTATGTTAACTGCTTTTGCTTGAACACCAGTCAGTCAGATTATTTTAGCAGTCTAAAATTCTTGCTCTTAGAAATCTCTTTGCATCTGTTACAATCATATATTTCATATTTAGACACACCCTTAATTAATAGTAGACCTATTTAAAAACAACCACATTAGTTAATGAATCCATAAATAGATATTCCCTTTCTATTTCCCAGTTGCAAAGAGCAGCTCAAAGAGCCACCTGCTAAATTGTGGTTCCCTTTAAAAGCACAAGGGGTAAAAGGAAGCAGAGGAGGTGTGAGCCATGATATCATTTCCTGATGCTTCCAGGTAAACTATCTGGAGGAGAAAACTCCAATCCTTACAATGCAGGAGGCTGCCCTGATGCAGGAGGTATTTCTGTAACAGTTGTTTGCTTGCTTTTGCCACATTAATGGAGTATGTTGGAGGATAAACAAAAGCTGGCTGCAGAAAGGGAACAGACTCAACCATCCCTCAACTGGTTCTTTTTGTCTTCTCCATCCCCAGAAGAGAACGAAGAGAAGCAGCCTCTGACAAGCAAAGAGGAGGAAGAACGCCGCATCGCTGAAATGGGGCGCCCCATCCTGGGCGAGCACACAAAGCTAGAAGTGATTATTGAAGAGTCCTACGAGTTCAAGGTAGACATGTAGACATCTAATGTCATTATTACCATTAATTTAATGTATTTAATTCAGGCACCATCTGACAGCAAACAACTATTAACTTACTCTAGTTCTATTCCATACCAGTCTTGGGTAACCTAGGATTATATTTTGGTAAAGTTCTCAATGTCCGCCCCCAAAATGTGCATGTGCAATTAGAATTTTGTTCTAAGTAAAGGCAAATTGTGCGATTCATACAAATTATAGCATTGAAATAGTTTGGCTAATTTTTCTAATGTCTTTATTTATTATGTATTATTTATTATGTTGCAGCATCTTTTTAAAAAAGGATAAAGATTTATCCTGTAGCAAATTTTACTTCATTAAACTTTGCCAGCTCACTTTTAAGAATTATATTTTTAACAATTATTATTATTATTTGAAAGCCATCAAATATTCATAGGAAAATAAACTCCGCAGCCACATTCTTTTCTCTATTTCTTTCTTTCTATCTCTCTTTCATTTTTTCCTCTTCCTAATGGGATTTCCAAACATATCAATAAATCTCCTTAGGTATTTCAAGCATATTGTGAAAACATCCTACCACTCATTGTAGAAATGAGTTCAAAGAAGAAAATTACACACAATTCTCAGATTGTATAAATGATTTCTGTCAGGTGCAAGAAATCAGGAGTCAGGATATAGTTCAAAAGTATTACAAATTTGTTCCATGCTATGATATCTCAACACAAGAATATGATCTACTTGCGGTCAAGGCAAATGGACTTGGGGGGTGGGGTGGAATTAGGTCTCTTACAGGGATGTAGAGACTCCAAACTGATGATGCATCTGATCCTGTTCTCAGGCTCAGCCTGGTCATTTCCTACTTCTTCAAATAAGAACATTAAACACACTTTAAATTAAAGAATCATGAACAATAAAGCATAGGTGCTTTATCCCTTCCTTTTATCCTATGGATAAAGTGGTTAAGGGTTAAGTTTGAGATAATACCTAACTTCTCACCCAATCAAATTTTCAACGAAAGAATATGAATGCATATCTAATGTAGCTCATTAAGCACAATGCCATATCCACTAAACGTAAGCACTATATTATTTACATCATTAACAATTATATATTTAAATTTAATTTTGATTTTCTTTCATTTGCGTCCCCCGAAGATGATTTTAAATTGGATATTAAAATTTTACACTATTCTGTATTAAATAGGTAGAATTTCATTACACAGGAATCACTGACATAGGCAATCCTTTTTTAGTTCTTTTATTTTTTATGCAGCTCATCCAAAATATTCTCTTGTGAATTCCCTTAGAAAGTAATTTTGAATGGCTTCAGGCAACCTCACTGAACTTAAATCATGGTGCAGCTCAAATCAATCATTTGTAAAGAAAATGAAGTATGCATGATTATATATTTCATATTCAATTTTATAATATGAGGTACATTAGGTTGAAAGCAAAGTTTTTACAACTCTGCTCTGTAAGCATATCTCAAGTTATTAAACATATAATCAGTAAAAGCTGTAGATGTCCAGTTTAGCTGTAGTAAAGCAAATATGTCAGTTAAATGCAGTTTTC
This sequence comes from Oxyrhabdium leporinum, assembly GCA_032468155.1. Taxonomy (NCBI): domain Eukaryota; kingdom Metazoa; phylum Chordata; class Lepidosauria; order Squamata; family Cyclocoridae; genus Oxyrhabdium; species Oxyrhabdium leporinum. The sequence continues at coordinate 81,231 of JANHFL010003143.1, read as the reverse complement.
TGAAGTACTAATATATTTTCAGAGGTACATCAATGTGCCAGGATTCTACATGGCACCTGTTTGACTATTTTTATAAGTTGCCTTTTTTTTAATCCCCAGTTCAATCACTGGCCTTACCAATTCAAGGAATAAATAGGTGAACCAATGCTCTGGCCTCCTGTAAAATTACCTTTCCTCCCTATGCATAGTAGATTGGTCAGAATGAGCTTCAGACATTTTAATGCAAAAGAAGCTTATAAAATAAACTAGGTAAGGTTTATATACAGGCATCCCTATGGTTAGGTGATCAAAATCCAGGCATTTGGCAACCCCAACCTATATTTATAAAGTTTGCAGCATCCCAGAGATAATGTGATTGCCATTTGCGACCTTCCCAGCCAGCTTCTGATAAGCAAAGTCAATCAGGGAAGCTGGATTCATTTAATGAAGTGAATAATGTTAAGTGTGTGATTCACTTAACAACTGCAGTGATCTGCTTAACAACTCAAAAAGGGTCATACAATTGGGCATAGCTCACTTAACTGCCTTGCTTAGCAGTGAAAATTCTGGTCTCAATTGTCATAAATAGAGCACTATCTGTAGTAGCATTAATTTGTATTTAATCCTTTGTCCAGTTATCATAAACATCCAGGGACTCCATGAGGGCAGATTCATGGAATGTCGTGCAGGCAAATCTGGGGGAGGAATGGATCATTCAGCCTTTCTTGGCTAGCTTTTTCTTTCCGTAGTAGCCATCATGAATCAGCCTTTCCTAAGAACCAGTCCTGCAAATGTAGCAGATTGGCAGAAGGTGAATAGATCATTCTGCCTTGACCACAGCAGCAGTCTTGTTTGCCAAAATCTTACTATTGTAATAACAACTATTAAGATGTCCAAAGAAAATAGGACTACCTTTTCACTGCATCAAATATGGATGCATTAATACTTTATGAAAATGTGCAAGTCATCTCTTTGTAGGTCTAATTACAAAGCACCATTAAGAAATACTTTGCACAAACATTTCAAGCCGTTTTAAAGCAAGATACTTTGGCATGTTTGTTTAATTTCATTCACTTGGTGTTGAAGAGCCGTGGTGGCGCAGTGGTTAGAATGCAGTGCTGCAAGCTAGTTCTGCCGACTGCCAGCAGTTCAGCAGTTTGAGTCTCACTGGCTCAAGGTTGACTCAGCCTTCCATCCATCCAAGATCGGTAAAATGGGGGCCCAGATTGTTGGGGGCAATATGCTGACCCTGTAAAACTGCTTAGAGAGGGCTGTAAAGCACTGTAAAGCGGTGTCCAAGTCTAAGTGTTGTTGCTATTGGCTATATTCAGCTACCAGACTCGAGTCATTGAATGTAAGTGAAAAATGAAAGTCTATTCTGAATTACCCAGCTTTGCGAAATGGAATGCACATTGCTAAAGGGATGTGTAAGTGTAAACCACTTAGAGAGGGCTGTAAAGCACTGTGAAGCGGTATATAAGTCTAAGTGCTATTGCTATATCTATGCTCCTTTACGTTTACCACGTGCTCCATGTTTTGTCTGTCCATCTGCAGAACACTGTGGACAAGCTTATTAAGAAGACAAATCTAGCTCTTGTGGTTGGAACAAACAGCTGGAGAGAGCAGTTCATTGAGGCTATCACTGTTAGTGCTGGTAAGTTTCTATTTCTATAAATACCATAAATTACAATTAATCATTTTCTTAGCCTGAGGTTATCAAGGTAACTTGATCCCCATATCGGTAGCTTGCACTTGTTTCAGGAGCTATGACAAAGGAAGAAGCAGTCTCTCTTTTCTTAAAAAGTAGATAGCTTTAGCATTGTAACTTCAGTGTATTCGTCTTTAAATCTGCATTGCATACACCTCTCTGATGTTGTTTTATTTTAGGTTATGGATGGACAGCTTGTGTCTCCAAAGGCTCTTTCTGTGGCGCCCATAGCAGTTTGGCAATCTAGCTTCCAAATATCAGTATTGCAGCTTCATTTTGTTTTAAGCACAAAGCAAATTGTGCCTGTGTTTTGTGAGCTGTGAAATAGGCTTAACAGTTTAAAAAAGCATCGGCGGTAAAAAAATGAATTCCCAAATTCCCAGACCACCCCTTTGGCAACTTCCAGCCCAGGCAACTGTGGTACAATTATGCCTGATCTACATAATTTCCCTGCTATGATGACTAGCTTTCCCCACCTAAACTAGACCAAAAATGTGTACCCTTGTCTTCTGTATGATCTTCAGCGGTTCTGGGTAAATGCAATTTTACTATTTGAAAATCATGTAATCCCTTTTACAGGGAGACATGAGGTGTAGCAGTTAAGAACTGCAGCTGTGTATTTCTATTTATTTTAATGGGGTGCAATAAGGCTGTTGAAAGTAAAGCAGTAACAGAACATAGCCATGTGTTTTTTGTAGCTCCGAATTCAATTTACTCTAGATCTAAGTTAGTACTGCAAGTATGTTAACATTGAGTAGAATTTAATCTGGATAGCAACTCTTGGGAAATTCATGCATGTCATTTTGCGTTTCTTCAAAAAAGAAAGGGAGGCAGGAAGAGAGAATAAATAATACATAATATCTGTGATTATAAAATGTTTTTTAAAAGTCTGTGCATGTGTGTATGCATGTACATGCATATATGTCTCCCAGTACATGTATTGGGAGTATTATATAATCTAATGCAAACAAATTTGATTTGATTCTCTGACTTCACAAATTAAAAAAAAATCTCACTGTGGATACACAGTCATTGCAAGATGTTATTATCTTCCAATTTGCAAAGAAATTTCCATATTTGCTTTCTTTCTATACTATTTTGAGATCCCTCAATCCCACTGAAGTACATTTCCTTTTTTACTACTATATCTAGTCTTGCCAGAATAATTAGACTGTCTATGCATAAATGTTAGAAAAGTCTTTGTTAAAAAACTTCAATGGAAAATATATCAAGTACAATATACTTAACAAATGCCATCTAGATATCTGACTGCAGTAACTATGTTAGTCCAACTTCAATAAACTAGATATGAATTAAGAACATAAGGCTTATTTTTCTAGGCAAGACTAACTTTCTTATAGAAGAACTGAAACAAAAATAAGAGCCAGAGTATCTTATTTTATGTAAGAAAGGCATTTCTTTAAGATTGTTGGTGCAGAATTGGATCAAAGACCCTTTGTAAGTAGACATTACTCACTGCATGCACACATGTAGTAACATTTCATTCATGATCCCAACATCTCACAGATTTTGAGCTTCCTGATAGACATTATTGGCATGAATACAGAGGGACTAGATTCATAATTGTGCCCTGCCATAATGTGGTTTGATTTCAGATTAGAATATCTATCTGTTATTTGTGACCTGTGATGTTATATATTGCTTAGGATATGATGCAAATCCAGCTAGTTATTATATAAGCCATAGTTAATAGAATTGTGGCTTAATATGAAGTATGAATCATTGACTACATTTCTTTCACTTCAACTATAAACAGACAAATTATAAAGCTATAATTCAGGCAAATTGTAGAATTGATAATGATATTTTATTTTTTTTTATTTTGTGTGTGTGTGTGTGTGAATTGCTTCTTCCATGAGCAGGATTTTCTGATCATTGCTTCATAAACTAAAGGTATACTGTCATTGTTAATATTCATGGCAAATGCACCTACTACATGAATCCCTGTTTCCAACACATCTTATCTTCTCCAAGGGTAGATAATTGTGCTGTTGCTTCTATGCATCAGAAATAATGATCTTATTACTAGCACCTCAGCATGATTATCTGCTATCCTACTAATTGAAAAGATAATTAAAAGGAGGTCAGACTGGAGTAATAAGTCATATAACAATACAAGCTCCATAGGTACTTCCTTCCCTCAAGAAATGTTTAATTTAAAAAAACAATCCGTTGATTTTTCTTATTCAACACCCTTAATTTTTTTTCATTATGCAAAACTGGAAAATGAATTGTTTTCAGGAAGTATTTCCCAATTTGCATTATCAGATATTTTTCCATTATCTTTTGCTTGTATGGGCGTTGGTCAAGTGTGATTGGTAGTGATGTCCAACAACCTAAGGTTGAGAACAAAGATCCAAAACTCTGCCTCCATCAGTCTTTGCAGACAGTGAAATGTCTTTTTCACCAGACTACATATGCTCTGTTGTAGAATCCCCTACGTGTAATTTGCCTTGCTCTTGCTGGCAGGGCTCCTGACATTTCAGAAGTGCCAGGCTTGAAAAGAATGGCTCACTTATCATAAAGATAAGAAAGTGATAAACCATATGACAGATTTTATCTTCTGACATTTTCCTGTGTTCATTCCTAAATCAGCCAAGCGCAAAGACAAAGTGTGTATCAGAATCTTTCCTAAGCAAGTATCTAAAAGAACATAACAATCCCCTTTTTATTAGCAGTATCTACCTTGTACATCTAAGGCTGTGATAGTTTTCCCTTGCCTAAATTGCAACTGGTAAATGAGTGAAAGTGAAACAAGTTTAATTTAACTTTAATTAACTATGTTTAATTGAAAGAATGGTTTGTATGATCTGAATCAAGTAAAGAACAAAAATCTATGTACTACTTAAAGTCTCATTCCCATAATCTTTAACTAGGTAGAACAGTACATCATAGGAGAACAATATTTGAACCAAGGTACCTCAAATCCTAACTTACCTAACCTACAGAATGTATCCAAAATCCAGGGCCCAGACTCCCAAGGGAATGAAATTTGGAGAAATTTGTGGTTGCTTCAGTGCTTACCAGTCATGTCATTCATGCCTATTTTGAACATTCTATGACAGTTTCTCAGCCATTCTTGTAATCTTTTTCTCCCTTCCCCACCCAGCAACAAGCATTTAGCTGCCTACTGGCCTTGGACTTGCAATTTCCTGCCAGCTTCACTACTGATTTTTCTCCCTTCAGGCTTCCCACAAGCAATGTAAAGTAAATGGGCAAACCAGCAGGAATTAGAGGAGGGAGGTTTTTTTGCTTTTCTGCCCACCATAGTCATTTAATTTCTCTGTTTAGATAATATATATCTCTAAATCAATGACCTAACAGGGCACGGGGTGTCTAGTGTTAAATAATTCTAAAATAAAAGTCCTCCTGTGCACCTGTATTAAGTATCAGGTATTTCTCAGGCACTTCCAGACTCCACATGCTATTATAGACTGAACATATCCACAGGAGACTTTTCCATTCCTAACATGCAGTCCACAACATACAAGTCTGCAGAGCTAGAAGCTTCGTCTGCCAGTATTAAATGTTCTGTTTATTCCCAGGTGGCTTCCTTCTGTTAAGCTGTAGAATTGCACCCATAGAAACACATGTTTTCAGTGAACCTAATTGTTACTGGTAGAGAAAACACAGTTTAACAAACTGTAAACACTTGTAGAATATTTTTTTTAAAGTCTGCCTGATCTTTGTTTCATATTTCACTAAGATGCAAATGTATCCAACAAGAACCATGTCATCAATAAAGGAGAATATTTGTAGTTCAAAGTTAAAATCAGGGGTCCTTGATGCTCTCTGAGCTTGGTATTCTTTTATGCAGACATTTTGTTATCCAAATTAGGTAACAGAGCAAGCACTAGCACTGATGACGTTACTGGCTTGGGTAATGAAGCATCTGCATAAAAACTACCAAGTTCAGAGAGCACCAATTGCAATTTCAAAGGGAAACTACAGTTAGTCCTTAACTTACAACAATTCATTTAGTGACCGTTCAAAGTTACAACGGCACTGAAGAATATGACTTGTGATCGTTTTTCACACGACCTTTGTAACAGCCCCATGATCATGTGATCAAAATTCAGATGCTTATTCACTGGTTCATACTTACGACCGTTGCTGTGTCCCAAGGTCATATGATTCTGTTTTGCAACCTTCTGATAAGCAATGTCAATGGGAAAGCGAGATTCACTTAATAACCGTGTTCCTAACTTATCAACTGCAGTGATTCACTTAAGCACTGTGACAAGAAAGGTCGTAAAGTGCGGCAAAACTCACTTAACATATCTCTCACTTAACATCAGAAGCCTTGAGCTTAATTGTGGTCGTAAGTTAAGGACTACCTGTACTATAGTGCAGTTGGAAGAAAATGTTCACCCTTTTCATTGATATTACTATGTGCCTGTGTTACCATTGCTGCCCGATAACCCTTCCAGGATTAACACTTTAAATATATGCAATGTGTAAGTTTATTGATTGAGCAGCAATAGAGAACCTTTAAAGCAGGCTCAGTACTGAAGCACAATCTCTGCCTCCCCCAAATCCCTTTCTAAAAAGGTAAAAGTAAAAAAATTGCATCCAACTTCAAAAGAAACAGAGCATACAAACGCACCCCATCCTCTTGCATGAAATCAGCATAGTGCAAAGGGGGTTCAGGGTTATTAACAAGGGGTCTGAAGTCAGAAAACAGCCAGTCACGTGGTCTTTAATCCGCATTGGTAGCCAAGGGTCAGAATCCACAACGCCTGTAATACAAGGCAAGATCCAGAAGCTGGAAGCAAAGAAACAATGACATGTACTTCAAAAGCTGCATTTTGTTCACAGCCTTTTGAGCTCTGAAGCAGAGCAGTTGGCAAGGCAGGACTGATGTAACTAACCGGTTGCTTCAGTGCAAATAATAATTGCTAGCTATTTCTCAAGGGCAGGAACACACAATGTTCTCCTCTACCCATCCACAGGTCAATGGTTTGTGCATCCTCTACCCCATTTTTCCTACCATATGTCAGAATAGTGTTTTCCAATTTGCAGTGGCACTAGTGACAATGTTTGTTTTGCCTGTTGTGTGTCAACCTCCTCCATTTCAGTTGACTACTATTGCTGTGGAAGTGCCTCCCCTCCTGTCATCCGATCTGTGCCTATTTTGCACAGGACTGCTAGACTAGTAAAACAACACACATTTTTTAACCGTTACCATGATGAAATTTGGACTTTTTACTATTTGTGTTTGTGTTATTATCCATCCATGAGGATGGGTGGGATGAGAAACAGGCAGAGAAGGGTATGGTATTAAACCATCCTCCTGTTTCTTGTTTCTTGTTCCATGCATCTTTGACGTTAGTCATGCTCCATTTCAAACTTACCCTGGCAATTATATTACGGTATGGATAATTGGTCCTTTTAGTCACGATGATCTGGTAATCAGATTTTATATTTTATTTTTTATAAAACTAATTACAAAGTCAGGTTTAGAAGAAACGTGTCATTGATAGCTGATTACCAAGTACCAGCAATGTACTATTAAACATCTTCAGAACTTGCCTCTTAGGTTCCCAAAGACATTTTGATGGCTATTCCAGGAAACGGGATGATGGCTCTGATAGACCTTAGGTCTGACCCAATAAAATGTTTCATGTTTTTAGCTTATGTAAAGCCAATATGGCTAGTTCATATTTTAAAACATTATTTGAAGCCAGGTTAAAGTAGATGCCTATGTTAATATTGACCTTTAGAATCTAAACTGAAGAATACAACCCATTATCTTACTATAGTGCTTATTAGTCACTGTTTCTAGATATTACCAAGCCACGTGAATAGCTCGTGAAAGATTAAGCCATGTGTCACTAGGACTCAGTGAAAAAGAATTGTTTGAAAAAGAAATGGGATTTTCTAATCTTACAGAAGTTAGCTACTGGGCCATTTTTCATCCCTGACTTGAGCCTGGAGAAATGACTATATTTCATTTTCTTTGTACCAGAATTATAGTTGAAATTTTTGCCCTAACAGTATTTCTTTTTTCCCCCAAGCAGTATGTGTCAGAAAAGCAATGATTTAATTTGCTGTTTATCTGTTCTTTTGGTAAATATGCTTACAATAATTTGGATAATGCTTCTAGAAATCTGGCTTTCTATTCCCTAGTCCGGCATATCCTAGTTTTTCAAATAAAATCTTCCACTCTGCTCTAAGAAAAACAGTGATTTAAGATAAAGGCTGGCTGGAGATTCTGGGAATAGCATTTGAAGAATGGTAAGTTGAAGAAAGCTGCTCTATCTAAAGGAGAATAGGTGTCTTATTCCATGATACCCACATGAAATCCTCGAAAAGAGGTTCAGAAATGGCTTGTTTTGCTAACTAGTGAGAAAGATGTTCTTTTATTAATACATTTTTGTCTTCCTACTGCCATGATGGCGAACCTATGGCACGCGTGCCATAAGTGGCACGCAGAACCATCTCTCCGGGCACGCCAGCCGTCACTTGTTGATCTTTTGGGTTCCGGTGCATGCATGCGCGCCGGCCAGCTGGTCTTCGCACACACGGGAGTACCAGAAACTGGCAGAGCCCAGCGCGCACGCGTGCACCGGGAAGCTGAACTTTTGGTTTCCAATGTGCGCAAGCGCTGGCCAGCTGGTCTTCGCATGCGCATAACACCAGAAACCGGAAGACCAGGTGGCCAGTACATATGCACGCGCCGGAGAGCTGCTCTTCCGGTTTCCAGTGCTCCACCACGCGCGTGTTCATGCTCCCGTTTGGCAGTCGGTGCCAAAAAGGTTTGCCTACATTGTCCTACTGTATTCATCAGTGAGAAACTTCATCAGCAACTATTACTCGAACAATTATAAGGAGAAAAACACAAGTTTTTTTTAATATTGTTTTTAATATTAGTATTTTTATTTAAATATTAATATTTAATATTGTTTTAAAAAGTATAATAGTTAAGCACAAGGAAGTTGGGAGATATTCATATACTTTATAATACCAGTTTTGCTAAGTAAGTAAACGTAAAGTAAATATTTAATTCCCAAGGGTGCATTATGCTAGTCTGTTCAGCAGCTGTGTTCGATCAACTTTTAATTTTTGATTTGAGATTCTTATTTAACTCATAATTTAACACCCTAAGTCATAAAATAACTAATCAGAGTTAAAATAATGAATCTTAGTACTAACCAAAAAGACTGTTTATAACAATACGACAAATAATGCAGTAGCAGTGGGCCTCCAGTAAACATTTTGTTACAATGCTTAGCATTTCTCCAAGGATCAGAGAGCATGCTGGATCTTGTTGATGTGGTTGAAGAACACTGAGCTAGATTATAGATCCAAATCATTTATTCCAAACTTCAGTTTCTAAATATCCAGGGAGTCATCATACTAAGGCCTTTTAATATTTACCAATGCACTAAATTACTCATAAAAGCGTAGAGTTTGACTCTCCTAATGGACATTTTATTGTTCTGCATCTCTTCCCATAAAGTGCTCTGAGAGAATTAAATATCAAAAAGCTTTGTTCACGCAATGTTCTTTTTAAAAAATACATGAAATCTTAGTGATTGGTGATTTAAAATTATTTAGAGCATTTTGAATTTCTAGTTATACCTGCAGGGTGCTGTCTGATCTTAAGAAAATGTAAATCAATTTGACAGTACAAAATCACTCAAGAATTAAAATTGGCTCTAACCCAAGCCGTACAACTGTAGCTGGGGTACACAATTGGCACTTCCCACGGTCAGACAGGATGAAAACCTTAGGATCGCAAAGTAGTTACACTTCTCTTTAAACATTTAAATCAAACAAATGAACAGAATACTTACCATATCTTGGTTGTCCTACATAAGAATAAGGCAAGACAGAATTATCTTCTGAAAATGGGATCAACAATGCTTAGAGGAAAGATTGTAAGAGTAGTGAGAATCCTTGGCCTTTTCAGTTTCTTAGTGGCAAAGTCTTAGACTGATTATGTTGCCACACTGAAGAGTTCCATGGCAAGCTTGCATCATTAGATGCTTCTCTTTCCATCCTGCTTCAGTGGAAGGAAATACAGACAGTGAAGATCTGGTACCAATGTGTCAGCTTAGCAATAAAGAAAAAAGCAAATTGGGGGTTGAGAAGAAAACAAAAGTGAACTAGGAAAATTATTTTGAGGTTTGTGTATGCATCCACCAAGAAAAGACAATATGTTCATTTATAGGGCCATGTTAAACCTACAGTTTGGAACCAGATCAGCTGTGTCCACGCCTGCTTCTCAAGAGTTTCAAAGGGAATGTCTTGATGTGTAGTTCTCGAAATAATGTATTTGACAATATTTCGCCATTTGCTGAATCAAATCCTGCTATTTCTCAACTTCATGTTTTTGTATATTTTTTTGTATATTTTTGTGGGTTTTGTGGCCTTCCCCGACCTGATTCCTCTCATGTATACTAGGTTGAAATTTTTATAACTCATAGTCGTGTTAACTGGATGTTAAGGGTTCTAGTCTAAAACTTCTGGAGGACAAGGTAGGGAAGATACTTTATAATATAATTCTCTTGAACAAGTTTATTGGTTATGTAAATATCGTAATTCATTATATTTAGTAAATGTTTAATAATAATAGTAAATGACTAGATTTTTACTATTAAATGAATAAATTAACTGTCTTTAACTTATTATTATTATTATTATTATTATTTTATTATTATTACTTTTAATTTATATACCGCCCCATTCCGAGGACTCGGGGCGGTTCACATAAAAATATAAAAATATATATATAAATTTTCTTTAAAACCCCATTTTTAAAACTAACCCCTAAAAATATATACTTACCAGAATTAAATTATACATTATACTGATAAGCCTCATATTTAATTGCAAGTTCTCTTTTATATTATCTATCTCTTTCCATGCAATTATTGTTTTTTTCCCAAAATACTTTTCCCAAGCTACCGTAGGCTTATTTCTAGAACTAAATTTAGCTTGTAGGGATTGGATATTAAGGGGGAAAAATAAGAATGTTGAGCAAGTGATGAGTTAAGCATCCACATACAAACCATAGATTGACATTTCAGCAGGGGATGACGGTCACAAGAAAACTGTCTTCATTGGTATTTGTTGGTGGATTCCATTTTGATAGAGCCCTATTGAATCTGTGAATTTCTCTTACATCCATACTCTAATGTATAGTGAGGCATCCACAATACTTCTATGTATTCTAACCTTGCTGAAAAAGTTTTATTCATTATTTTCTGTAATGGTGTCAAGAAAGCCATTTGCCAATGTTTGTTAGTAGGAAACAAGATGAAAACATTTGGGTTTCTTTCCATAATGCAAACTTTCTTCAATTGAAGAAAGCACTCCCTGGCATTCTTCTGTGCTTCTCAATAAAAAGGATCATTTGTTTGTTGAGAAAATGCCGCAATCTCACAGCTAGAATACCTAAAAGCTTCAGTCTTCAGAGCTTTTTGCGCGGCTCTGCTCCATGCCTTTTGGAAGATTTTTATACACTGTGTACATCAAGGGTAAGTAGCACATCAGGTGGTGCAAACCAAAAGAATCAAAATGTTCTGCAACAAACATCTAGTTACATAATTGTATTGCTAATGGAGAAGTAACCAGAAGACTTGCGGATAATGCACGGTGATTTGAGAAACGGTAGTATGTGGAGGAAAATATGGCCTACTCTGATGAGTCATATTTCCAGAAGCTTTCAGGATCAAGCAAAACAGATAACACTGTCTAGGCTTTAGTCCCAAAATAAGCTCAGCTAGAGAAAAACTACCAAAGGAAATAACAGGCTTTGGGGTGGGGGGAGGGTACTCACCCACAGCATTCTCAAATAATACTTCTGATCTTTCAACTGGGGCCTCTCCTGAATATATTACAATTAACTGGGCCATAAAAATAGTGGCACATGTGATCATTTTAATACTGAGGCTGCCTTGGAATCACCTTGCTTTATGTATTCAGTATATGTTTCCTGGATTAAGCTCTGAAAAATAAATGGTCCTGCTATTTTAAATCAGGCATTAGTAATCATAGCCCTGGTGTTATTAAAGAAGAGGCAAACCTTTTCCTATCCCACTCATACATTCCTGATTCAGGAATATTATTCACATAGCACCATTGTTGGAACCAGTTAGTTTAGACTAAACAGCCAAAAACAAAAAAAATGAAACAATTCTAAGAAAGGCAAAGGAGGAGCTCACCCCATCAGGTGGTTCTTGGGTCTTCGGGTCAGTGGCCTTTCCCTCTAAGTAATATATTTATTAAGCCGTTATATATTTCGTTTTTCAAAAAGGCAATTATATGATAATTATGCTTGTGTTTAATCAGTTAATCAGTAAATTTATAACAAGTAGAAGTTATGGTAATTTAAAGCCTATTTTAAAAATGACTTTGATTGTGTCTTTACTTTACTTTTAAAATGCAGTTATTTGGTTTCATCGTATATTTGATGTTTAATATTGATTTCTTTTCTGTGCACTTCACATTTACCACTTTGTCATTTTAAGAATAATTTATCATCTTCATTTCATCCTTTGAATTGTTACAAGACCCTGTGAATTTGGGCTTACCAACAGCTGGTTGTGCCATGTGGATGTAAGGTACCTATAGCCCAGTTGTCACATATTCTGAGCTGGTTTTGGAAGCTGCCATGAATACAAATAATAAAGTCTATTTACACATATACAGTAATCATTTCTTATGTAGCTAGGCCTATCAGAGTCAATTATACCCACCTCCCATTGGTTTCAGTGATCTTTTTCTCAGCCTTACATTTGGGAACCATCCTTCATGAATCTCTCTCTATCTCTCTCTTTCTTTCTCTCTCTCTCTCTCTCTCTCTCTCTCTCTCCCTCCCTCCCTCTCCCCCCTCTCTCCCTCTCTCTCTCTTTTCTCTTTCAGGAGAGGATGACGATGATGATGAATGTGGCGAAGAGAAGCTACCATCCTGCTTTGATTATGTGATGCACTTTCTGACCGTCTTCTGGAAAGTCCTTTTTGCCTTTGTGCCCCCAACAGACTACTGGAATGGTTGGGCTTGTTTTGTAGTGTCCATCCTCATGATTGGCCTTCTGACAGCTTTCATTGGGGATTTGGCATCCCATTTTGGCTGCACAATTGGCCTGAAGGATTCTGTAACTGCAGTCGTATTTGTTGCATTGGGAACTTCAGTACCAGGTAAGAAAAAAGAAATAAAAGACACCACAAATAATTTAAGTTCCTGCTATTACTTTTCATGTTGTTTCCCTTCGCTATAAAATGAGTATTCCCAGTAAGCCTGGAAGAATCCAAAATTTGGCCACAATTGCTTCGAACAAATTCCACTGGAATCTCACTGATTATTTCAGAACAAATGACTCCATTGTAGCCCTAGATTGTGTTTCCCTATCTGTTACTGCCTATTAACCTTTTTTAAACCAGAAAAAATATTTTTGAATCATCTGTGGCTGAAAAGCCACTCCATTTATTACTTCTTGACTCTGGGAACTAATCTTTACCTAAAATGCTATTTCTTATTACATTACTTATTTGGAAGTGCTACATTCACATAAAGCTTGCCAAATTTTAAGTAACCATAGAAAAGCAACTACAGAGTCAAAATAAGCAAGATGTTAGATTTTCCTATCCAAAAGTGATACAGAGAGGTACAATATCAGTTGTGTATTGCTTTAGAAAGCAAACAATCATGATTATGAAATCCAGTCACAGTAGGGTCCATACAAGGTATGGAAAGGGGGTTTAATTTTGTCTTCCTTTTCATGGTCCCGATGATGCATCAAGGCAATAATTGCTTTTCTGTTATTTTAAAGATTACTTTGGGAACTGAGAACAATTGTAATCTGTCTCCTATGGATCCTAACTCTGTGGAAGATAAAATTTTAGTGCCACGTATATTTTATCTGTATATAGAGAAGTGGAGGGGTAAAAAAAATCAGGCAAGGCATAGTCGATGTTACTTAAAGGCAGAAGAAAACTCATTGGGACAAGACCAATAAAACTGGTTCTAAGAATAGTATACCTAGCTATCTGATGCACTTTTAGGTTGTGCCCAGCAGTGGAATTATATTATATTTCTCTGCACATAAACTAGGGAAGATATGTACATTTATTTATTTTATTTATTACTGATGACATTTTATGCCATCCATTCCCCTACAAGATGACTCTAACAGGTTAACAAGTCATAAAACAAGTAAAAATACTTAACTATTCAAACTGCACAGGTTAAAATGTAATTAAAACTGTACTATCTACCTGTCTGAAAAAATTAGTCATAGAATTTCCTGATACATACAGCTTGAGTTCAGTCATTTAGCAATGGCCTTCTGCACCATGGGAATGTCAGGGAAATTTGCTTGCTGACACTCCATGTATACATTTTTCCATATAAACATGTCACATACACATTTGCATGATATCTGTTAAGAACATATTGACATTTGCGGAAGCTTTTCAGATTTCTTCCAGTATATTAACTCTAAGGTTACAAAAATGTTTTGGCCTGAAGAGATAAAACGAAGTAGAAAAATGATTCTGAGTACAATAGAGGTCATAAGATTTATTTATTTATGTATTTATTAAATTTATATGCTGCCCATCTCACAACTCTGGGTGGCTTGCAATGTGATACAAAGATAAAAAATGTTCTTTCTGAACATATTTTAATCTCATGTAATCAGTACTTTGTCTTTCCCATCCCTGGATTTATTAGGAAATTTTTACTTTTATTAATTTTAGGGAGAATTCAATAAGATGAGAATTTAAAAAATACTCATCATGATACTAAGTAAATTTACTATTAATACTGTACTTACTGGTTTTTGAAATCTTTTTGTTCCCAAGTCTATTTCAAGATGGTCAATCGAAAGCTTAATAAAATGCGTTCTATATTGCTCAATGGCTTCAATTAATGATTAGGATCTTGATATGTCCATGTCCAGTGGCAGGGAAGACAACCAAGGCTCACGCAGAGGAAGCAAGCAAGTGGGAAGTCACAGTTAAAGGGCCAGTTTTATTATTTAGCATTGTGAGGCCATCACTTCAGGTGACAACGCTGGGAGGTAGCAGCAACAAATTGGAGGACAGAATTATGCGTCATGCAGTCCTTCAAACACCCTGTGTTAGTTACCCTGGAAGCAGTCACTCTCTGCTAGCATTGAATCTCATGTAACTCCATGCCGTTATAGACTGTAACTCAGGAATAAAGCCATACAGGATGTATGTATGCAGGTGATCCTGGGAACATTCTCAAGCGGTCACATTGTCAGTGTGGAAGAAAAATCCAACTGCCGATCCAATCAAATTGTGCACATTCCCCAATTCACTGGCAACAGTTTGCTTTAGGCTACCAAAAAAGGGAACAGAAAGGCTGATTCATGTTCATCTTTTCAGTTATGCAACAGTTATTTGGTATGTAGGAATCAGATAACCTTCTCTCCAGAATGATGATCTGGAGATAAGGTTATCACCTACAAATGTCAATAAATCAAACTGTAATTACAGGATACAAATCAGTAAAAAATAGTTTTTATTTAAAAAAAAATAGCTGAGAATTCTGCAGTAGAAGACCCAAACCCAAGCTCATAGGCCAGAAGAGAGAAAAGTTGAGAATAAAGAAGCTAAAAAAAAACACATGCTACAGGCACAAGACAAAAATCAATATCCGAAACTTTAGTGTAGTAAGCTAGGGAGGAACAGCCCATTGACTTAACTCTGCATTAAACATCTTTTGAACAAGACAGCTTCTTATCAGTCCCATTGCCTAATTCCCAGCATCATGAATTTACTTCTCAGTAATATTTACAGAATTACTCTATTTTTCGCTCCATAAGACACATCTGACCATAAGATGCAGCTGGGTTTAGAGGAGGAAAACAAGAAAAATATATTCTGGACCGGAGCCTGAGAGAACGACAGATAGTGTCCTCTAATGTGCTAGCTCTGCCTATTGACTCCTGCACTGCGGAAAAGAGACAGAAGAGGTGGGGTTCAGCACTGTAAAAGGACCCCGCCACCGCAGCCCGGCTGCTATTCACCATATTCGCTCCATAAGACACGCAGACATTTCCACCCACTTTTTCTTGGGGGGGGGGAGTGCGTATTATGGAGCGAAAACTACGATATATTGTGAGTCACGTTCAGTTTTAAGCGAAGAATAGATGTGTAATAGGGTTGCAGTTTCAACATAAATTACAATCATCTTGTCAGTAGTATGAATGCTAGGGGTAGGAGTATTTGAATTAAATCATTGCTAGATGAGGTAATTAAATTATCCAAATAAGACATCTATTTGCCACTTAGATGCTACTAAGTTTCTTTTTAAAGAAATTACTACGTAGTAGAACGTAGTAGAGCTCCTGTACGTAGTTCAGTCCCATTGGACTCACCGAATAATGTGGTGATACTTAAATTATGTTTATTAACATAATGTTTATCGTGCTACTGTTTATGTGCATGGTTTGATAGAGGCCCCAGGATCCTTACAGTAGCCAAGTCTTGAGTATGGCAAACAGAACCCTTCCAAAAGATGCTGCTGAATTTCAGTCAAAATGAAATAAAGAGGGAGATTTTTTTAATAAGGGCAAACTGACCATATTTGAGTGGCAAAACCTCAAAGAACCAATAAAGTAATAGAGTGTTCCGTATTTCTTTACCACCATCTATTGATCATCCAAATTTTTGCATTGCTATTATGGAAGGCCTAAGAAAGGCAGAATACACAGATTTTTAAATAAATAAATAGATTAAATATTTAACCTAAATAGCTAGAGTTTATAGTTAAATCCACTTGTGTCCCAATTTAATAGTTCTACTGAATTATTCATCTGCATGTCAAATTGTCAATCAAATTTTTTTATTTGTTTAAGAAATGTATTGTTTAATAAAAATAATAATGGACTGTTATATGCTCTCCAGAATCATTTTCCATGAGATGGGTAGCTGTATAAATTTGATTAATAAATAAATAAAAACATAATACAATTATCAGAATAAATTTAAAGTAAAAAGGTATAGTCAACCCAATAAAACTCTCACACCCGTAGATCACACAACCATGCCAGAACAATATTTGTAAAATGCAATAATCAGTCAAAAATTGAAAGGTGCCTATCAAAAATTGATTGCCTAAGGCAACCTTTGTGGATCTGGTAATTTCCAGAAATCTGGCTCTGTCATTCCTAAAATTTCCAAAAAGCATGGCCAACATCCATTCAGCTGAAGGATCCAGATTGAAGACAGCATGTCCTTTTGGGCCATAGCTTCATTATCATATCTATATGCCATAAAATAAATTGAAACTAAAATTAAATTCTATCTTCACAGGGAACCCTACAGTTTACAATTCTATGCGGGATGCTAATGTTCTCACTGACAACTCTCATAATTTGCATCACAAAACAGTTTTCTAAGTTTGAGAGGAATGGATAGACAAAGTTTTTAGCTCAAAGGGTTGCTAAAATAGAAGTCGGTTGCAAACATAACATGAACCTTTACACATATAAGCAGATCTCACTTTTCTGCAGCCTAGTATAGGTAGTCCTCAACTTATGACCACAACTGACCCAAAATTTATGTTGTTTAAGTGAGAAATTTGTTAAATGGGTTTTGCCCTATTTTATGACTTTTCTTGTCACGTTTGTTAAGTGAATTACTGAAGTTGTTAAATTACTAACATGGCTTCCCCAATTGTCTTTGCTTATCAGAAGGCTGCAGAAGGTAATCACATAACCCTGAGACACTTTAACCATCATAAATATAAGCCAGCTGTCAAGCATCCAAATGTAAATCACATCACCACAGAGATGCTGCAATAGTCATAAGTGTGAAAAATGGTCATAAGTAACTTTTTTCAGTGCCGTTGTAATTTCAAACGGTCACTAAACGAACTGTTGTAAGTTGAGGTCTACCTACAATTTGCTAGTTTCCTCATGCCTTTACTAATAAAGGAACCAGTATTCAACTCCCAGTTAGTCACCCGACAGGCAGGTGGACAATAGGAAATACATTGGTTTTGCTGGTTTGTTACTCTATTGATAAGTCTGGGGTTTTTTTTTACCCCACCTCATGTTATATGTATGTCGCCTTTCTGTTTCTGTTTCTGATATTTTTACATTTTTTTTTAGTATTGTTAGCCACCCAGAGTCCAGAATGTGAGGCGGGCTGCTATGTAAATTAACTTATTAATAAATAAGCAAACCAATAAATTTAATAAAAACTATCCTGTGAATGAAGAGTGTTTTGCAAGCAACCTTGCCACCCAAAGCTTGCCAAGAACTCTGCTGACTGTTGCAGAAGGACCTAGTATGAACTTTCTTATTTTGATATCACTTCTGCAGTCTAATTATCAGTTGCTGTGGAGCAACAGAGGCAGAACTCTGGAAAAATTACCTTTTTTTTTTAACAGCCCTTATAGAAATGTCCGTGGTGCTATTTTTATGAGTGAAAGTAGCTTTGAATTTTAATATAAATTAATATTCTTGTCCTACCTATTTGGCCTTGCCTTTGTATGGGGATGAAGAGCTAGCTACCAGCTGAGACCTCACAATTTTGCATCCAACATATCATAGGAAAAAGCTGTTTCTAAATTCCTGCCAAGAATGACATTTTAAAGAAGTACTTTTGTAGGCTGAGCTATCTTTTCTCTCTTTTTATCCAAGGTGACCTGAGGCTGCTGTACTAAAAACATTCAGTTAAAACAGCTTGGAATGTTTATCTCTCTCTTTTTTTTTTTACAAAATACATATAGCTGAATACTTGGGATGGATTTTAAATAGGAGTAAATTCTCCTTTACTAGTGAAATGTTTGTGACTGGAGCACCATAAGATTAGCACCTGTTCAGGAAAATTAAATAATGCAGGTAATGGATGAAAGAGGTAGACATCCAACAATGCTTTGAAATACAGAAAGAAAGACAAGTAATTAATGTGCAACTTGGATTTCCTTCTAATCTGATTTTGTAGAACAGGAGCCAAATTGATCTTTTCTCAGTAATGCCTATCTATTTTACTTACTTTAGCTTACATTTAAGTTGATAGAGGTAGTCCTTGACTTATGACCACAATTGAGCCCAAAATTTCTGTTGATAAGTGAGACATTTATTTTGCCCCATTTCTTGACACATTTGTTAAGTGAATCACTGCCTCTGTTAACTTAGTAACACAGTTATTAAATGAATCTGGCTTCCCCATTGACTTTGCTTGTCAGAAGGTCATAAAAGGTGATCACGTGACCCCAGGATACTACAACCATCATAAATATGAATCAATTGCCAAGCATCTGAATTTTGATCACATGGCCACATTGGATGCTGCAACAGTCATAAGTCTGAAAAGCAGTCATAAGTCACTTTCTTCAGTGCCGTTGTAACTTTGAACGATGACTAAATGAACTGTTGTAAGTCTAGGGCTATCTGTATAGTGAAGCTGTTCAAACTATCTGCCCTCAGACCTGATTCAGAAGTTACCATTATCATGAATTCATTTCACATTATCATGAACTGCTTTTCACAAGTCACTTTCTGAGCTGATTCACACTTTCTGCTAAGGCATAATGTGCTTTGGTTTACGGAAGCATGGTACTGTCAATACTGGCTTACCACTGTGCTAAGCACAATGTTACATATTACATATTGTTTTAATATTATTATGAAATGATGTCACATTATCATTAATGTAATTATGAGCGAGAGCTAGGAACCACAATCCCAATTTATATTTCAAAAAATAGCTGTAAGAAAAACTACATTGTCTTAATCATGGTGTTTGTTAGTGGACAGTTGAACAGTTCATACTGGAAAAAAAGATTTTTCATTCCAGAGAATGAAGGATGAGGAGAGAGAAAAGAGGAATTTGCAAAGCAGATTATTTTTAACCATCAGACAGAGTGGATCCATGTATAATGCTACATAGTTTCTAAAGAAGATCCTTGCGGGAGAAAAATGCAAGCTGAAGTTGTAGTTTCAGCTTCTGCTTGTCCCGTGTATCAGTTCTCCTCCAATGATTGCAGGTGCAAAAAAATGGTTTGAAATGCAGACATATGTTGTGATCACCTTTTAGCTATTGCTACTTCAATTCCTTTAATGTCTGAACCACTGAGCTTATGTGGTTTCAGTTGATATTTATTACTTACTACCTTACAGACAGAAAAAACAGTGTACTTCAGACACTGAAACATATATCTAGAAATTACAGATATATAAAAACTAAACAAGAATAGAATAGAATAGCACAATAGTGATGATCACTAAGATTAATGCTATTCTGTGGTTGAGTGAGTAAGTGAGATGAGTGAGATCAAAAAAAGGCACTTAATTGAGCAACAGGATACATCAAAATCCTGGTCAAACAGAAGAAGCCACAAATAAGCTTTATATTCTGTGCCAGCTACTTCTTCAGAATAGGATCTCAGATTCCCTTAAAAAAAAAAAAAGAAAGCAAACAAGGAGCACATGGCTTGAGAATTCTACAGAGCCATTCCCGTTTGGCATATGTCATGATGTAGAGGGATATCTTTAAAATACCCACCCCCACCCCCACAGAACTGCAGGGGGCAATGCATCCAACCCACCAAGGTGAAGACCTGGAGAAATTTCAGAACCAAAAAAGAGGAAGGATTGGGTGATAGCATATACCCATTTGGGGGGAAAATCCACAGACCACAGGATTAGATTCTAATCTTAGATTAACTTTAAAATCTAAACCAGGGGTGTCAACCTCAAGGCCCATGGACCGGCCCCGGCTTGCGGGGTATTTAGATCTGGCTCACGGGACCACCCTGAAAACAGTGAAGGAGTGGCCCACAGTGCCTCTGCCAGAACAAATGGAGCTCGGGTGGGCCATGGGAGACCCTCCTGAGCTCCATTTTCACTGACAGAGGGTTGCAGGAAGCCATCACAGCCAAAAACGGACCTCGGGAACCCATTTTTGCTGGCAAAGTGCTCAGGCCACCACAGACACCCCTGACACAAGTGACATAGAGCTGGCCACACCCACCCCAGCCCCCCGAGGTCAAACACAACCCTGATGTGGCCCTCAATGAAATCAAGTTTGACACTCCTGATCTAAAATCCGGCATATTGGCATAACGTAATGGGAAGGGGCCTTGTAAACACAGACCTAAAGATTGCAGTTTGCTAATAGCTCTTTTTAACAAGTTGATTTAAAGCAGTGTCTAATTACTAGTAGAGCCAGAAGCACAGGAAAAAAAGCCACTGGGCTAAGATTGGTAGAACATCAGTTCTAGACTGTGCAACTTCGAAGTCTATCCAGATCTTGCTTTTGGCTAGATTATTTTTCAATGTACCATCCTTCTATTGCTAGAAAACCATTTGCCTAACAGCACAAGGTTCAATAATAGTGTTTCTTTTCACTTTGCAGATACATTTGCCAGCAAAGTAGCAGCAACTCAAGATCAATATGCAGATGCTTCCATAGGTAATGTCACTGGTAGCAATGCTGTGAATGTTTTCCTGGGAATCGGTGTAGCCTGGTCCATTGCTGCAATCTACCATGCAGCCAATGGGGAGACATTTGCAGTCCAACCAGGCACCCTGGCTTTCTCTGTCACCCTCTTCACTATATTTGCTTTTATCAGTGTTGGTGTGCTCCTCTACCGGCGAAGACCAGAGATTGGAGGTGAGCTAGGCGGGCCACGGACTGCCAAGATTCTGACCTCAAGCCTCTTTGTGCTGCTCTGGCTCTTGTACATATTTTTCTCATCTCTGGAAGCCTACTGCCACATAAAGGGCTTCTAAAGAAACAATTGAAGATAGTATCTATATATATATCTATATATAGAAAGAGAGATATATAGATATAGATCTAATATTATTGAACAGAGAAGAAAAGACATTTGCCATGTTCACTTACCTATTGATGGAATGTAGCTTTGTGGTAGGAGTTTGAAATCTGCAGGAGTCTTCACCAGGAGCAGCAGCATTGCAATGGAGACGTGGATGCAGGGCCATCTTTGCAACTCAACCTACAAGGTCATGATGGAGTTACTTTGTATTTCCCTTTCCCCTCCCTCTCTAAAGAGCAGTTGGATGTCAAAGGAAGTTGTTTGGAAAGACCAACAACCAACCTTAAGTTATATCATATTGGGCAAAGGACTTAAGTGAGAGTTCTTGACTTTCTGACCAATATCTTTGTTGCCTTCTTCATTAACTCAAGAACAAGCTGAATCACCACCCTCAATGACACATGTGAGTCTAGAGTGACCAAGGGGGTTCCAACCCTATGCTGTTTATGGGGAGGATAATTTTGTTTGAGGTTTTGTTTTGTTCTTTTTTATTTTTGTTTCGATCCCTCCTTAACTGCCTGGTTGTTCAGATATTATTTAACCACAGATAACCCTTTCCCATTTTTTTCAGAACTCTATTTATGACCAGCACTCTCTTAAAAGAAAAATAGCCACCTAAACCATATTTAATCAATTCTCCATTTGCTCCAAACTGTGGATTATAGACTCATGCCCAAAGCCCTAGCATTTTCCCCTGTATTTCTGACATATTTTGTCAGATAAATTTCACTTCCCTCCTATGCCCTTTCCATCTACCAATATTTGCTGCTATGCTCCTTCTCATACTCCAATTTGGGAATGCTTTCATTGTACTTGTTGTAATACTTTGCATGAATGAAGCAAACCATAATCTGTAATATAGCATTGAATAGTGATAGTGAAGCTGATCGACCATTGAAAATGCAAGCGTGTTTCTTTCCATATCTTTTTTTTTTTCAATGAACAGAGTGAGAATCCAGGAATGGCTGGTATTCATTCTGTTGTTCTATATAAGATTCCTAAGAAGCAATAACCAAGAGCTGGAGAAAGTCTTAGGTTTTAAAGAGAAGAAGCTGTGCAAGTTTCATCACATAGAAAGGGATCTGTTTACCAGTCAAGTACAGGACTCAGAAAGTTGTTTATACTGAGTCAAGCTGGTGACCTATCTAGCCCAGGACTCTCACTTAGAGTGATTCTCTGAGATCTCAGGGAGAAGCTTATCCAGCCCTGTAACTATTTTAACTGGTGATTCCATGAATTGAACTGTTGGATAGTTGACATGCTAGCATGTGCTTTACCACTGACATGTGGATTAATTTAGCCTGTTTATTATTAGACTGTTGGAATTAATTGGAACTTCATTGTTCATTTTAAGTATGAACGGCTGTGTTGAACCCTAAATCACCAGAACATCCTTGAGCTTTTTTTCAGTCACCCATTTTACCCAGAGTATTTATGCTGCATGTGCTCCAGATGCCAATTCTTTGGTCTCTTGCATTGCTTATTCTCCCTGATCCTGCTCTTTCTCTGTGGAAATCGCTGAACATTTGTAAAGGGCAACCCACCATCAGAATACTGTAATTCAAATTTATTCTTCCATGCTCGAATTAAAGAGTTCTACCACCCATTGGCCTTCAGAACAACAATGGGTCCTAGCAAGAAATGTGGCACAATCTGCATTGTCTGGCAGTGAATTGGCATTTACCTCCATGAATTAAAAAGTATCAGTATTGTTTTAGACATTGATAAGTACATGTCAACAATGTACTTATCAATGTTCAGAGTAGATTAATGTACCAAAAAGGAGCTTTACTTGGGAACTATCATTCAGGGACAGTGCAACTGAACAGTCCAGTGATATTTATTTTGTAGCTGGTTTGTCTATTGATTTCTCCATACACTGTCTTTCTAATTTTTTCCATTTTTCAGAATTCTCTCACCACTGTATCTGAAACATCTAAAGCAAGCAAATCTAAAAGAGGATTAGAGAGAATGAAACTTACTGAAACAATTCATTTTTCTTTCTTTCTGTTTCTTTCTTTCTGTTTATTTCATTCTATTTATGGATGCCAGAGAAGTAAAAACGTGCATGACTTTGCTACTTCTCTGGTCACATGGCAGCAGTGTGGGTAGCCATGTGCAGTACAGGGTTTATACCTTTAAAATGGTCATATAAACACTGTTATTGCAGTCGTAACCACACAATAGGCCTGCTTCTGAAAAAGAAAACTGACAAGTAATTAGGAGAAGACCAAAGCCATTGATGTTTCCATAGCATAAAAATATAGCCATGCTTATAGTGATTAAGGGGCTGTTCTCTAAGTATCAGTGGAAGATCTATGGCCCTTTGGATATTATTGGACTCCAGTTCCCGCCAGTATGGCCAGTAGTTCAGAATCATGGGAGTGATATTCAATAATATTTGAAGGTTTCAGGTTTATCCACCTCCAGTTGGAAAATGAAAAGATATATATGTAAAATTATTTCTCATTGTCACTTCAGCAATGCTGCTGGATGTCAGCTGAAAAAAATCTGTAGACATATTTCTAAGTATTTCTCCCAAATATAGAATGATATTCTTTTGGAGTTCATAATTTTTCCTTTATTAATGGGGGTGCATGACTGATAATGACAATTCTTCTATCACCATGACCCATTTTTTCATGGACAGTAACATGCATATTCGGTATGTTATAGTAAGCAAAGTGGCTATATGAATTCACATCTTTAAAATCCTACTATCTATACTAATCCTTAAATCATACAATCACAGAATTGGAAATGACCTGCTCAGTGCATTAATTAAATGGAAAAGCCAGAATACCAATGCTGTAGAAAAAAGATCACTCTATAAAACTGCAAAAACATGAGACATATTTCATGCCGTGGGGAAACTAATTGTATTACCATATAATGACTGAGTGAATAAAGCAAAATAAGGGATGGATTTTTTTTTAATGCACCTAGAATTTCATACTAGATTTGTATCTGTATATGCAGCCCAGATTCATTGAAATTAATGGTAATTTTGCCAGAGTAATGAATTGGATGCCTCAAGTGTTTAGGGATTCCATTCAATACAATGGCTACCATTTTCTCATTCATTTCAATGCAGAGGCTACCTGTGCAGATGCAGTTTCATTTGTGCATGACATGTGCACACAGAAAGCTTTAAAAGGCCTAGTCTACATCACCAGTGAATGTACACATTAACTGTGGCTACCTCAGATCCTTAGTAGCCTCTTCTAATCTACCTATAAAACTAAAAAATAAAATTGTTCTCACATCACCTGGTTAAGAAGATGGAAGTTAGACTAGGCTTTCAATTATTTTGAACAATGCTTGAATTCTGAGTTTTTCTTTTAATTTTTTTCCCTGTAAATTGTTTTTCACTTTTGAAGGCTTTTTGTTCTCTGTTTAATTTCATTTGATTTGTCTGTTATGGACTGGGGGAGGGGGGGGATAACATTTGGGTTGTTCAGGGATTATTATTAATAATAATAATACAATTATTGTGTTTGTGTAAAATTATTTCATTTCATCTGTTTTCTTTCATTTTATTGATGTGTGTAATGCACAGTAACAGAGAAACAGTGTGTACACTAATTGTGATCAATGGTACACTGAGACACAGATAATAAAATGTATAATTAGTTTTGATTTAAAGATCAGCACTGCTGCATTTTCCCTCTATGCTGTCTCATTTCTTTTCTCCATTAATTCATCTCATCTAGTACATTTTTGTTGTTTTTGTATTATTAAATGATATAGTATTTCCTTAGACTAGAGATATAATGGATTCTTCAAAATCTGGGAATTGCATTTATCAATCTGATGCTTCATCTAGAAAATGCAGTCAGATAAACAACCATATTATTTGTTAATTCCTCGCAACGCATAAATTCCTCACAATTTATTCTATTTAAAATACTGTACTACTACAAAATCACATTAATTCAAAATACATAATTTTACATTTAAAATTATCATATAAGAGTCTTTCATCCTTCAAAATATGATTTTATATAAAAGCTTGGGTTGTAAAGTTTTAAAGTCTGACTTCTTTTTCATTAACGCATAATCATATCAAGGAATTTATCCCCAAACTCAAATTATACACATATTTCAATACGCAAATTTTTAAATTAGCAACCTTACTCATTTTATATAGTCACATTTGTTGTTTTCAGTATTGAACATTAAGCCATTTTTAAAGTTCCATTTCATATATTTCCTCATCTTCAGTGGTCACTGTCCTACAATTGAATACTAAAATCTCAAACAAACAAAAATGCATGGCAAGAAAACTCCCTTCCTAGAGTTGTAATGGATGCAAGTGTGTCAAACTTTTAATTCAAGTAGACCTGAGGCAATATGTGGCCCAATTAGTAACCAATATCAAGGATCATGGGGCTCAGAAGTAGGCATGTATTCAAAACAGGAAGAACTAGGGTGAAAAGATAGCCATTTGGGGCCAAGACATGTTGAATTTTGAAAGTGTGGTGAGGATTGTCACAAAAGGCTGCCATATGGAATAAAACACCTTAATAGCTGACAGGGTGTTGTCTGCTACTACAATTTCTTTTGTCTTTTCCTCCAGGTAGATCTGCACACTGCAAACAAATGAATTAGCTCTAGCTATCCATCATTTCATTTTCTAAGACTGAATTAGTAAATGAGAAGCTTTCCGGTAAATAAAGATTATGTCTTGTGTCAGTTGTAGAGTGCCAAAAGGGGGAGAAGCCAGAAAGATTAAAGCTCCAAAGTAGTCATCAAGTAAAAGGAACAAATATTTGGGTAACACTCTCATACCAACTTGTTGAGATTGGGGATCATGCCCTGAGGATACATAAGGTTTTACAAGACTGGCAGACCAAGATTGGCCCTTGAGAGATGGTTGCCACTAGGACAATGTTCTCAGCTGAATTTGCTAGGTATCAAAGAGTCAAAATACAGAAGAGGTAAGTTGAGGAAGTAACATGCTTGTATATTGATCAGCATCAGTCTGGCATATTATTCCAACCTCATTTATGATGCCAGCCTGAGTCCCATTCAAATGATCTCATTTTGAGATCCCTGGTTAATGCACAAAACTAGTAATGCCCGGCTAGAAATAGATAGAGCTCTAGTACATACAAGTAATACACTGAAAATCTTACCTTAACTGTGCTGTCTAGCACAGGTTTGTGGAATAGAGGGAATCAAAATTAGACTGATTATTATTTTGTTAAGCATTGGGCTCCAAAAATCCGGACAACCACTGTGGCAGCCAATGTTATATCATTTCTTTGCTACTATCTAGTGGTCTTTCAAATTTTTACTATTCACATCTGGTAACCTTAATTTTTGTAACTCCCATAAAGTACAAGAACATTTATAAAATAATGGAGATTGTGGCTCTAGAACTAGAAAGCTGCTTGTTGCTAATGTTAAAAAATATAAGTTATAATAATTGCTTCTCTCCCTCAGGCAGGTACACAGAGATTTATTTGTCCTCATAAAGTAATTATATTTCTCAGGTTAATAAAGTACTATCATTTATCTGTATGATAGCCCTTACAAAGCATGCAGCAGAGATTTTTCATAGAAAGAACATTCATATCTTATTAACTATTCCATTAATACATCTTCTGCTAAGAACATTTTACTAAAAGCCATAGCATTTCCTAAGGCAGTGCTCTCAACCTTGCAAACTGGCTGAAGAATTCTAGGAGTTGAAATCCACACATCTTAAAGGTGCCAAGGTTGAGAAACTGCTCGAAGAATTAGAGGTATCTTTGCCTGTTAAAATGAACACAGGTTTAGCATCATCACTCAAAGTTATGGGGTGGGTGAGATGGGGAAAGGTCACAGAAGATTGTGATCTTCAGCACAGATGTGCTAGTAGAAAAAGCCTATGAATGAGTATTCAGTGGTCCAGTTTCATGATAGAGTTGCAGTCCCAGGCAATTCCCATGGTTCACCATGATCTTTTCTTCAGCTAGGTCACTGATGATAAACCTTTGAGCTCCTCAAAAATTTGGGAAATGCCTACCTTGACTGCTGTTGTGTCTCACACATACCAACAAACAAAAGAG